>CAEFZY010040661.1:0-33062 GCA_903066815.1 Brachyrhaphis roseni
TGTGCATGTGTGGGTTCTCTCCGGGTTCTCCGGCTTCCTCCCACAGTCCAAAAACATGACTGTCAGGTTAATTGGTCTCTCTAAATTGTCCCTAGGTGTGAGTGTGTGTGTGCATGGTTGTTTGTCCTGTTTGTCTCTGTGTTGCCCTGCGACAGGCTGGCGACCTGTCCAGGGTGACCCCGCCTCTCGTCCAGAACGTAGCTGGAGATAGACACCAGCACCTCCTGACCCCGCTAGGGACAAGGGTGTTAGAAAATGGATGGATGGATGGTATTGTTCAAACCGGACTCTGAGACTGAATTGAGTCACATATTTTTAAACAATATTTGCACAGTCTAAGGGAGTTTTAGAAAACTTTTACGTTTACTTATTCATGATTTATTGTTAACTTATTATCAACTCAAGTAAAAATGTCATTAAATGCTGAAAATGTCAACATATGCAGAAGATTCCCAAATGACTTTCCATCACTGCCTGACGTTGTGAAAATACGACAGACTGAAAATTACAGTTTTTATAGGAGAAAAAAATGGAAGAAAAATAAAAGTTGAAAAAACAAAATAATGGGGGAAAAAATCATCCAAAAATGTTCAGAAAACACAAAAAACGACCTATTTATGAAGTTTCTTTATGTTTCTTTGTCTTATTTTCTGAAATAAGACAGAAAATGTTATTATTGTTTTCATATTGGCAGAGAAAAGTTAATAATTTGGTTTTGTTAATGATTCGTTTCATAAATCGATGTTATTTTGGCGTCAATCTCAATAAAACCACATTCTCTCAAAATTTTGGAGAAATGTTGAACTGAAGCGTCGTGTTTGGGATCATATTGACCGTTTCCAAAATGTTTGCATCTTTTTTTATTTGTTGTCTATTCTGAACGGCATGCCCAAAGAATAAAAGCCCTTCCTTTTGAGATGACAGAGAGCTCCCACTGCAGCCTGTCGCTGCACTCTGGAAAAGGAGCTGATAACAGAGGAAGTGTGCGGGAGACGCGCCGATGCGTATCAGAGACAGAAAGTCAACAACACTGTTGACCTGCTGACGACGCCGCTTGGCGTAGTGTTTACAGATCAAAGACAAGCGGAGAGCGAAGCTCTGAATCAACACTCCAACCGAGTGGGAAAGTCTTGAGCTGGAACTCAGAAGGAACGCGTTTTCGGCTCGGTGAAAACGAGGGTCGTCACCGGAAACCACATCTGGTGACACATTTGTGGCCCGCCTCCATCCGGGGCGTCACTCCGCCGCCTCACCTGGCAGACGCCGGCTGCTGGCGGAGAAAAACTGAGCAGACTGAAAAGTAAAACAACGGACGGCAAGAGACGACTTTGGTCAAACGGAACGATACAAAAGCGGAGGATTTCTGTTTTTTTAAAAGCTTTTATGAAAAAGCAGCTGGGAAGGTGATCTGCTTGGCTTAGGTTTGTTTTTATCCACAAAACTCCCATCCTCATTAACACACACATTTTCTTAAAATGTTTTTGAAACAAGGTGAGCTGCCTGATTAATTTGTGTTTACAACAGTCCCTTAGTGTAGCATTTAGCAGTTGGCTGATAAAGGACGTTTTACCATATTAAGGTTGACGTTGCGCAGGTGGCGTTTCTGTTAGCAACGCAGGGGGCTGTAAATTAACGGCTAATGAATGAAGCTTTGTGGTGGCGAGACTCTGGATGTTTTCTCAAATTTAATCTGCGAGGATTGATTTACACTGTAACATGCTGTGTGCGAAACATGGAAAGATTTTGTAAAAACTCTAGTTTTTTTCTTTAATATCATAAACACTCAATCTGTCGATCTGCACATTTCCTATAAAGATGAACTGATCAGGTTTTCACAAGTTTATTTAAGGTCTGATCAGTCAGTTTTTTCCTTCTAATGGAAACAACTGGAGCCAGCCGTCGTCGTCCTGATCAGTTGTGATTGGTCATCAGCGGGTCAAATATGGAAAAGATATGGGTTTCTCTATTTATTAATTGTTAGATTGTTGTGCTTAATGAACATGTTTTTAGTTTCACAAAGATCAGATAAATATAAGGGCCATCTTCAAATATCTATGTACCATTTGATTCAAAACTACAACCTGCAGCATATTTTCTCTTGTGTCACAATCCATATAAAAAATGTTTGCGTACTCATTTGCAGACTGTAAAAGATTCGTTTTTTGTTTTTTTTAGTGTCTGCATTTCATTTGTGGTGAACAAAGAAAAAGGTTGTTGGCAAATTAATTGGTGAATCACTATTTAATTTTTATCTTTACACAAACTGGCTTTTGTCTGGAATAAAAGCTTTTCTCCTGTTCGTTTTCCCCGTTCATAGATGGTTAACACACCCACACACACACGACTGAAGGGACAAGTCAAGGCATAAATTAATACATAACGAATGAAGTCATCACTTATACATCCACCACCCTTTATTTCACACACCCTAAGAGAGTCACGCATGCTCACACAACACAATGACCTCATCCCCCACTTTATCCCCCCACCACCCCATCGCTCTCTCACACACACACACACACACACACGCACACCTCATGCACAGAAAGGGTCAATCCATTAAAAAGCAACAGCAGCTGATCCCTGGCTGTATGTTGCACTCGCTTCACTTCATTGTCTCCAATAGACTAATGTAAATATATCAGAGGGCCATTAGATGATCAGGATCAGTAATTGAGTTATCGCGGTGCGCACTATAACATCTAATCTCCGACAAAACGTCAAAGGATGTTTCAGAAGCAGCGTGTTCGGGTTTCTGTTCTTTACTGGCTCTTCTCTAGAGCTTCAAAAAGAGCAGACACCGATAGAAATATCACCAAATG
This sequence comes from Brachyrhaphis roseni, assembly GCA_903066815.1. NCBI lineage: Eukaryota > Metazoa > Chordata > Actinopteri > Cyprinodontiformes > Poeciliidae > Brachyrhaphis > Brachyrhaphis roseni. The sequence goes on from CAEFZY010040661.1 coordinate 2,823, forward strand.
CATCCTGAACAGCTCTGATTAAAAATTCGTTGTAGAGGTTGGTCTTAATTTCTGTGCTTCAGTGACTGAAGGCAAACATTTTTGTTTTTATTCCTGGATAAACTAAACCTGTAACGATTCAACGTGAACTTTTTTTTTTTCTCTAAAAACTCTGAAAAATTAAAACAAAATGCAGCAGTTAGTTGTGTTTTTTTTAGAGTTTATATTAGTAATGAGTTTTAAAATCCTTCTTTTCAGCTTTCCTTAATCTTTATCTGATGATGACTGTAATGAAGGTCTTCATTACTTGGATGGAAACACTTAAAAGGGTGTGTTGAATGACAAAAGACAGACACAAACAGACTGAAGTATTTCATTGTTTGTGTTTTTATGTAGTGGCATCTCAGCTGGAACTGATGGTGACCTGTTAAAATAAAACAAACAAATGGATGGGTCTTGCAACTGTTTGAGATGCACTGAAATGTTTGTGTAGATGTGGCTTACCTCTGTCTCTTCCACTGCAGGGTGTTCAGGCTAAAAGTTTCCCAAGGGGCTTGAGCACCTTATAAAGGTTCCAGAAGAGACCAATGTAGATGGAAGAGGGGGAGCGATAGAACTATGCATTTTAGAAGTTCAATGTTGGATTTATATTTATAGAAATGTCTTTTTAGAAATATAATGCTAATATTATGCTGAAGATTCGGTTGTTTATGTTGAGTTTGTTTGTGTGTATGTATTTTGTTTTACCCTGTTTCTTGGTGGGTTTGTTAAGTGGAGCAGCTAGGGACTATAAAAGCCTGCATGTTGGCCACATTGCAGGTTGGTTGTTGGTTGATGCGTTTACAGAAAGAACGTTTTTTTTTTTTTTTTGTTGCCGTTTTCACACCAGAGGAGTTTTGGTTCAGACAAGAGTCTATTTCTGCTTTGTTTGATTCATTTACACCAAACAAACGTTTAAGAGTCAGGAAGAATATTTAAACAAAAACATGCCTAAATCCATCATGTGCTAACATCATCGTATTAATGTATATCCGTTATTCATTTTACAGCTTGGCGTTATAAATGCAACGAATTCCCGCAAATACATGAGACCACTGACTAAAAATGCTATGAACTGCCAAATCTACCTTAAAATGAAATAATCCACACAATGGAAACCATTTTACACAGCAGAAGCTAAAATCTACAGTCCTTCTTAATTCAACTTTTGGGGTTACAGCCAATCAGCACCAATGAATGAACGCTGCTTCTGGATTGGCTGCTTTGCAAATGTCAACCAATAGCTTGTACTTTAGCATGTAAAACCTCATTTTTGTTCAAATATTTTAGGATGTGCTGTACAAAAATGTTTGCTCATGGATGAATTTTCCGCAAATAATTTGGAGTTCCCCAGAAAAATCAACAAATAGTTGAAAATGTGACTGGGGTTCACTGTTTGTTAGACTTTGTGTGTTTAAAGCCTTATGGGGATCTGAAACTAAATGTTTCAAAGAAGAAACATTTAAGTGAGCTTCTTCTTCTGAAGGATAGAGAGGTATGTCTATTTTGTAGAATTAATATTCAGGTAGTTAGTCATTCTCCACTGCTGCATCTTCGAGCGCAAAGCGAAAATGGTTCAAGTTTTGATTTGTGCTGCGCCTCTACTAAAGACTCAACAAATCCAGGTGTCTCATTTCTGACTGTGTTGACGACCTGATTCTCAACAGAGCAAGTCTGATAAAAACAGACGATTCGCTGCTTAAAACACCGAATCTAAACAAGTAGCACCGGTTGTGCTTCTTGTTTAGATTGTATTCAGTCCTCAGTTATTCACAGGGAACACGCCCCTCTCCTTTTACATCCATGTAAAAAGGTCACAAATAACAGGAAGCTTTAATGTTTTATTCAGCATTCAAACCACAGCGAAGTTTATGTTTGATGTCATTCTAAATCGGACAATTCGCTACATTTTCAAACCTTGAATGGGAGCACCTGGATTTGTTTGGTTTGTATGAAGAGTATTAGGATTCGCAAACAGCAGATATTCTTTGATAAAAAATAATTTGGTTAGGTAGATAATCTTCTCCTCGTTGCAGCCCATAATAATATTATTACTATTATTATTATTATTTTGCCAAAAGAACTTTAGCTGCTTATTCAACACATTACTGAGGGTTTGTGTGACAGGCATTTAATTTAACTACAAGAAAATCCTAAAAAGGAAACATGGACCAGATTTTGTGTGTGTGAGAGACTCCTGGGAGGCAGCCATCGTCATCACACCTTCCCTCCTTTCTTTTCATACACACCAGGGTTGCCTTCTGTCTTCTGTACCTCCAGAGGTTTTTGTATTTTGAGGAAGCCACTGATCTCATCGGCCTTGCTGGAAAGCAAAGCAGGTGGCTGCATGAGTCATGCAACCTCGATGAAAGCGTGCGCACGCGTGTGTGTGTGTGTGTGTCTGTTTGCGCATTTGCAGATGAAACCGTCTCTGCATGAAAGTCTTGGGGGTAAAAAAGAAACACTCTCCTCCACTCTGGCAGTTCACGCTTTAATAATTCAGACGGCTCCCTTCTCCCACGGGCATGCACTCGCACAAAAAGAAAAAAACAAAACAAAAATAACAAAATAACGTTGTGTTTACAATTGGCATCAAAGGGACATTTGCTTATCATCCAGAAGGAAACCGAGACCATGTCCACTCTAATGTGCGTAATTGTGAAAAAGCTTCTTTGTCTGTGCCTGCGAGCTTCAAGCTGCGCTCTTCAGCAGCATCATGAGCCGCATGATCTCATGTTTGTGAGGCAGTCTGGAAATTATTTTAAATTAGATGAAAGGGACGGGAGACATGACGACTTACAAGCTTGGCACCATGTTCTCCAATGACAATAGCTAAAGTGTTCAAAAATCTATTGTGCTATATGTTGGCAAAGACAGCAAAACGCACACAAAAAAAAGACCCATCAAAGCCAACCGACCAATCAAATGGGTTCAGAGCACCAGCGACTTTAATGGTGCAGTTTATCCCTAAACAGGCCACTATATCAGCTTTTAATTGTTTGGGTTTTTTTTAATAGTGACGTTTATTGCTGATTTTGTGGAATCAAAAGTTGAAAAAAAAAAAAAAACATTTTAATGTTTGGGATTTGAAAAAGTCTTGTAGTTTTCCATGGTTGCAATAAATCTGCATTCTTATGGGACAACGTTTGTCCATCCCGTCAGGGAAGTGATATTTAAAGCGTTTATTATTCAAAACAATTCATTTGTCTGTGAAATATATTTTTTCGTATTAAGTTGACATGTAAAAGATTTTCGCAAAACCAAAAACCTAATAAGTTTAAGACAAGTTTAGGACAATTACTTGCATTGAATAGAAATATAACAATATGACTACTGCATCAATAACAGAAGTATTTATACTGATTTACAGGCTTTGGAAGTAGTTCTTTGTAATCTCATGTTTACGTTTTCTATAAAATCAAAAATAAAAAGGTATTTCTCGGTTGTTGGATTTCTTTGTAAATCAGCTGGTGACTGAATTCGGATGCTTATTTTTAATTTTTTTAGCTCGACTGTGCCGTGTCAGTAGGAAACTCAAGATGACAGCTTAAAAAAAAAAGTAAACTATCATGCACTCAAGGAAAAGCAGCATCTCCGGGTAACATCACGGACAGAGGGAGGGGAGGCGGCGTACGACGGCGTCATATTTATTTTTAATCACTGCCTTATCTTTGAGCTGTCATATGCGCATAAGAAACAACAGAAACATGGTGTTGATGATGACACGTGCACGGTTTGATCAAATGAACAACGGCTTTATACGCTGATAAAACCAAAAGAAAGGAAAAAGTCACCTGCTGTCTGAAACAGTTCTCTTTTTTTAAAGAATAAAGACTCGAGTAAACAGAAGTAAAAGCTACTTAAACATTGTCAAAGTAAAAAAAACAAAAACAAACTTTGATGTGTTTGCAATTAGTAAAATATCACATTTTCCTACATAGACACTTCTAAGTTGCACTCTACTCTACAACTAGCTCAAACACACTTAGAAGTGAGTTCAGAGCAGAGATGCACTTATCCACATGCGCACACACACACACAGCAGCACTTGCACACTCCCTCAGGTATTCCTGGCAACATAATGGATTAAAATAGCTGGCGACCCACATATCCCCGTCCACCAAGAAAGGCACCGCTGAGCCAGACAATGAAAAGAAATCTCCTTGTCCACAGCTGGCCGGGTTCAGGAGTTTTAATTATGAAAAATACCAAAAATGGCCTGACTGACTGTGGCCCAAAGATTAAAAATGACTAGTATTTTTAGCCATGCGACACACTCAGAGATATTTGGAGATCAGAAGGCAAGATATTTCGTAAAGCTTGGTGTAGAAAAGCTTCCAGGGCCCACCATAAGTCAAAAAAAGTTGAGATATTTTAAGGAAACTACGTGCTGTATTGTCAGAGGCAACGATTTGGAAGAAGGTGGAGGAGGTTCTGTTTCTGTCAGCCGCCGCCTTTTCCTCCCCAGCCTGACATAAAGGCATGCGTCTGCAGAGGCAGGAAGAGAAGCAGGCCAAAATTCCCAAGGTCATTCTCCTCCAGCGCATCTGACCCATTTACTGTCCCGCTCTGAACACGCGCCACAATCATGCCTGAATAAAGGTGCACTATAATACAGCGGCAACGCTTTGGCTGCTCTGCAACTCCGTCTCATTTGTCACAGTCACACCTTCGCTGTAGCGCCGCCGTACACACCGTCTTTCACCAGACGTCCCAAAGGAACAACGAGCTTTCATGCAGGCACACTTGCAGTGCGACTTTGACTCCTGCTTGGCAATCAAACCAAAAAGAAATTGACATGTTATGGCAACATTTGGTACTTCTGGATATTCACAAGAGCTGGTCACATTCAGGGCTGCACTGTCACAAGAAGGCCCTGGGTTTGAATCCCAATCTGGGGTGCCTGCACGGATTTAGCATCCTGTATGAAGTACTCTGTCTTCCTCCCACAATACAAAAACATGACTATTAGGTTAATTGGTCTCTGTAGAAAGTGTCTTGACTTGTAAGCCTGCGTGTGTGTGTGGTTGTTTATCCTGTGTGTGTGTGTTGGCCTGAACTGGCGACCCTTTCCGGGCGTGTCCCGCCTCTCGGCCAGTGACTGCTGGGGACAGGCAGCAGCTCCCCCTGTGACTCTACAAGGACAAGCGGGTACAGATGATGGATGCTCGTTTCGCCTCCTTCACCTTTATCATTTTGATTCTTTTTTTTTTCCTAACTTTTTCCAGTTGGTAGAAAAGGGAGCCGTCTGCTGTGGGGGAGATCCACGTGAGGAGATTGGCTAACGCTAACCTGTAGAAGGTCACACCGAGGAGAAACAAAGCCAAAATAAATGAGTCTTACACACAGTCTCATGAAAATATTGTAAAATGTATTTATAAATGACAACTGAGTTGTTGAATTGCTAATAAAATGCAAATAAAACCATTAAACTCGCTAACAGCATTTACAACACAGATTATGAACCTGTTTGTCTTCAGTTTTATTGAAGTCTAAATTATTGTTTTAAAACCAAACAGACTTAGGACATATGTATTATATTTCTCCCATAAAGATTATATTTTCTGTTTTCTTCAGTTTATTTGAGACCAAAAGCAGCAACGTAACAATAAGAGGTGAAATAAGGAATTTAATGGCATCTATTCACTTTTTTAATGAAAACTGACTCACATCAAGTGGATATAAGTTCAGAGCTATTTCAGTCTTTAATATATTTGGGTAAAAAATAAAAATAAAAAAAAGATGTGTCAGAATCAGAGGTTGGAACGGATGTCATCCGCAACATTACTGTTGAAAGAAGGCAAAATATGGGAGATTTACATATTTTTGTACAGTAATACGATTAGTGATTGGTTTTTATAACGGAGGTCTAATTAGTTTTGAAGAAGAAATAGATGATGAGTCTAAAACCTTGCAGGTTCAAACTCAGAAAACACCCGCTTCATTATCACAACTGCTGACCAGGAAATGTTTGTCTCATGAAGTAGACAGCTGGACACTGAATGACTGCGCTGTTAAAGAGCCAGCAGATGGTGAAGGAAAGCTGGACTTTATATATGCTGTAAACTGAGATATAGCCACAACTTTTTAGGAATGCTCTTGCATTATTTTTCTCTGAGACTGACATTAAAATGCTTTGTATCCTCACCAAACCATGCAGGTTTTTGTTTCTAGTCACAGTGGAATTGAACTGTGTGTTTGTGATAGTTTGGGTTCGTCTTATTGGACAGATCTGAAGATAAAAGCAAGAACACGTGTGTGTCTCCTGTTGGCCTTGGCAAGTTAGCGCGCACACACACACACACAGGATGTTGCACATTCATGGTGTGCAACATCCTCTGCACACTGAATGATCTCATCACACACACAGAGGGGCTTAAATATTAAAATCGCAGACGAAGCCGTCCTCTTCACCGGCTCTACAAATAGGAAAACGCACACAAGCAGCAGTAAAAGTAAAGCTATGTGTTCTCCTAAGATAAGTTCACAACCAACTAACGCCCGCCACGCATTTTGGAAGCATTCCTGCTCTTGCGATTGCAACAGAGGGGAAGCAGAAGTGATGAGAGGAAGCACATCCTACGTCGACTCTGCTTGCGTTTCCATCAGCGCTCCAGCTCCAATGGAGAACAAAACCTCCTCTACTCCATGTTAGCCTGAGTTACTAACATGTCTTACCTTTAACATGTGCAAATTTCAACTGTTCCCAGACAAAAAGGGATGTTTGGGTGAGGTGGTGAGGGGGGTCTGGACGGCTGCCAGGTCACAAGGCTTCATCCCCGAGCCAATTGATCGGCAAACACTGGCTCAGCAGGATGCGGAGACAAAAAAAAGACTCAACACACCTGAGCCTGTGATCACAGCCCTGACTGCTGATAATGAAAGGGAATAAATTAAACACTGCTGGGTGTTTGATTTAGAAAAAAATAATACAGTTTTAAATTCTTTGCAACATGATGGAGAATCGTCATAACGTGTGTTTAGTTTTCCTCCCATTGTTCTAAAAACGCTTCTCTTTAAATAATCCGTTTTTTGTGTTTTTTAAAATCTAATCTAAATCAATCCCCGACCCCGGGCACCAAACTGATCAATTAAACCCTTAAAACCCGTTATTAGCCACAATCTATGTTAACAAAAATGTGTCATTATTAATTTCTTAAGTTAGCTTCAACAGCAGTCGTCCTCCTGCAACAAGTTTTGAAGATAAGCAGAGCTAAACATGTTCGTCTCCCCAAGATGTGATGGAACTGACAATATTTATTCATCTTTCTTTTTTTTCTTCTTCTTTTTTATCAAACAGCAGGTTATAAACCAGAACAGCACACTTCCTAAAACGCGGGGCTTTTGGTTGGAAAAAGAAAAACGTGGTAAATCGGTACCACATGAGACCTATTAGGACGAGTCGCTTCACAATAACAGATATCCCGTGTGTGCTCCGAGCATGCAGAGATGAATGAGTAAATCTCCTTATAAACTGTAGTAATCGGGCTCCGTGGTGAATAGAGCTGGAGAAAGGCACTCATCTTGAAAGATCAGGACTATAGCTTTCACAGCGTAAGCTCTCTCCCTCGCTCCCTCTCCCTCTCTCTCTTTTCCTCTCCCTCTCTCCATCACGAGTGCAGTTCATTTGTTCTGCCTTCCTGCCGTTTCAGTCTGACTGCTCCGTTTCTTATCTAATCTCTGCCTTATTCACTTACTGAATCACGGGCTCCCAGGACACCGTCGTCGGGTTTTGACGTGAGAGGCTGGAAATTATGAGCTGAAGACAATAACAGCGTCTTTACCTGATAATCCCCCCCCCAAAAAAACAGCATTATCAATGGAAAATAATTCTTTGTGAATTAAAAGTTTATCTTTCGATTCATCCCTTTTCAGCTTCAGATGATAAAGCAATACAGTTTGGTGTTTTTTTTGGCTAATCAAGAAACTTCAGTTCAGAATTTCATTTGCCTTAAAAGTCTGCAACCTTCATCTAACTACAACTAGCGACGTCAGCCGCGTAAACGCAATTTTTCACATTTTATGCGATCCAAACTCTGCAGCAGCAAGTTATTCTTTACTACGCAGGGCGACTAATGAGATGAGATCCGAATCACTGGAAGTGCAAACCAACAGGTCGTCACTGAAGACGTGATTACGTTGCATTAAGCTAAGCAGCCATATTGGATTTGGAGGTCAGTGTTGGAGAGGAAGCTCCAGCTTTCCAAATGAAAACTTTTGATTCCAGAGGATGTTCTACCTCTGAGAAGCACAATGTAGCAAAGCTCAGTTCATATCACTTTGTCAAAGTGAGCAATAATGCAGTTAAACAATATGAAATATTGTTGTAGATATCACATCCCAGGCCTCATGCATTTAGTCTAAAAATATGCTTGAAAATTCAAGCATATATTTTTGTGCTCAAGATGCTAACGCTCGCAAAGAGTGTTGAAGGAAGTGAAAAAAAGTCAGAAAAATGTGGATTCAAATCCAGGAATATTACAAATAAACTCATTTGCATGTTTTTGTGATATTGTGCAGCTCTTCTCGCTACTGAGAAATTCTCATATTGCTGTGCAAATGGAGGCCATCTTAAGATTACAAGCAGCAGCGTGGCAACAAACGCATTAGCATCCTAGATATCATCTCAAGATGTATTCCTGGGTAATTTGATGCATCTATGCCACTTTTTTAAGTTTTTTTTTTTTTTGTGACACTTGAGGCTTTCATTCAAACGTAGCTGGGCAGGAAGAAGGGGCAGATATGTAGCAAATTGCCCAGGGCAGGAAACAGAACTGGAGACAACTGTGTTGCAAACTGTATTGATGAAATCAGTGAAAATATGTCGGGAAATAAATGACTGGACTCTCCTTGCCGATATGAAATTCGCAAAATTCAACAAAGAGCTGAAACGTCGCTGTTGCTCAAAGTAGTTTTCTCCAAGATTATCACAGTCGATGCGCTTTAACTCGGACGATGCTGAAGATCAGCAGTCACTTCCTTTCTGAGTTGTTCTCCACTTTTCTATTGGTCTCCCACACCAGTTCAGCAATCCCACCATCCAAAAACCCAGCGTTTTACTGCAAAGAGCTACGGCTGGTCAAAACGCAGCATCACAGGACAGATTTTTGATAACTTGAAAGCGCAGCACAAAAATGAGAAAACGCTGAAAGAAGTCCTCCTACGCAGAAGTATGTTCAGACATCAACGGCGAATTTCTGCGATTTTAATTTGAACTATGTATTGCTTTACGCAACACGAGAGCACTGGAGTAAAGTTCAAGTTCACTTGATGAAAGAACATTTTCCCACGTTTAAAAAGAGCCACATTTCCGTCTCTCAATCATCACTCGGCGCATGAAGAGAAGCTTTATTCTTTATTCGTCGACCTCTTTCACCTTTCTTCTTGCACTGCTCTCGCACTTCCATCTTTCTCTCTACATTCTTTTGTTTCTCTCCCTCAGCTTCATCTTTTTTTGTCTGCTGTGACTATGACAAAGCAGCTGTGCTCCGCAGACAATTACATAACTGCGTGTGTGTGTGTGCGTGCGTGTCTCAACCCGGGGCAAACTGTGAGACACACACCAAAGGAGGGCAGAAACAGAGAAAAGGACCAAAAGTCTCGTCTTTTCTGACTAACTTTAATCTGCACTTTAATTTTGTCTGCTGGTGTTTTCGGCATCTCTCGTCCTCTTCCTCTTCCCCTCCGTCCCCGCCCCAAACCCCTCCACCCTTCACTCCATCCCCAGAGTTACTGGGCTGTGAAATGTGAAAAACTGCAGCATGCATGGCAATTCATTATCTTGTCAAACTTCCCCGAGCCCGCCTCAAGCCGTGGGCAGATAGTGAGAGAGGGAAACAGACAGAGAAAGAAAAAGAGAGAGAGAGAGAGAGAGAGAGAGAGAGAGAACAGTTCATGCAGTGGTCACTGCAGCAGGTCAACAGGTTGCAGAGGAGATGAGAAGGAGGGCAAAAAAAAAAAAAAAAGCAGACGCTACGCATGAGTAGCTGCACAGCCTGCAAGCGTATTCTGCAGCTTGGATAGTCAACTGGTTTACTGGGGTTTGTTTTATTTTTATTTACTTTAGGGATCTGTAAGCAGTATTCTATCACAGCTTGGTAATCATTATATTGTTTGGTTGGATGTTTTTATTGCTGCAACACAAGCAGACAGGAGTTTTAACTTTCTTTTATGCTTTATGAGCTAAGAAAACAACACAGAATGGACGAGTAAAAATAACGACAAACACAATTGTCATTATTGTGTTGCTTATAAGTCTTATGTGGTATTGAGACATGCATGTTATATTGTACTGATTGGGAAGCTGCATATAATTTACATATTTGAAATAAATAATACAGTAGGTCTAGTTTTTAACTGTTTTTATTATTATTATTATTATTATTATTATTATTATTATTATTATTATTATTATTATTATTTGTGTCGACCTTAAAAAGCTCTAAGATGTGTTAATGGGAGTCCAGTTCAAAGATACAGGAATTGAAAGAGGAAGGTTAAAGAAATGGTATTCATAATGCTGGAAAGATTTTTGCTTTAGCAAATTTAGGATATTTTTTAAGGTTGGTTGTAGAATCATCTCTCTATAACGTCCGATGATATTCTCTCCTGGGTCTGCTTTAGAAAAATGACACGTGGTTCAACCCTCTCAAACTTTTTCAATGCAAACTGTACCATAATATTAAAAGCACAACCCCCAGGCTGTCGCACAGCTTTCTGCCCCAAGGTGTTAAAATACTGTGAGCATTATGTAAATATGTCACTGCATTTATTACACTCCAAATACCATTCCCAGTTTAGCACAAACGTTCTATACATGCGCAAAGTTCTGATTTTAGCAACACGTTTCTTCTCACCAAAATTTAGGGTGATGACAAAAATACAAGAAAACACACACACACAAAAAAAAACTACTCAGGAAATATAACTTTGATTGCTGTGACACCATTAAAGGCTTTTCTGTTTGTATTTGACAACAGTGTGAACGCTTTTCAACACAAAATGCACATAAAGATAGTTGGGAAGTGGGAGAAATGATACAGCGTCTGTGTCATTTCCAGTCAGAAACACGCCTCCTCGTTGAATAAACATAAAACCTTTTAATTTAATATCCATTTTATTATGAGTCAAGCTCAGTCACTAGCTGGCCACATTGTTGCTCTAAACGATAACAAGCTGTACCTAAAAGGACAGATAAAAGGGACTTTTCCCACTTCTAAAAACCACACGTGTTAGAAATATGTGAGCGTTTCTTTTACTGGAAAACAGAACCGGATAGGACTGGATACTGTTTTTTTTTTTGTTTTTTTTTTTTACCATTTGCGCTACCACACTGTCCGATTGCATTGAAGAAACAGATTTAGGCTTGTAGCCTTTCCTGGACAAAAGCAGGCAAGGTTTCCCTGTAACACAGAACTGGCTGGTCTAGCAGAGTGCTGTAATGACTCCACAGCAAATAAATCAATACGCTTGAAAAGAACTACAGACACACACAGCATGTAAACTAGCAGACAAGATGAGAAAAAGATATTCGAGTCAGCCGGTTTAAAGCAACGCAACACTTTTAAATAGATACCTGCAAACCTTGCACACACACACACACCCACACACACAGCCTGTAAATGCAGCTCTACAACATCCACATAAAAAAAAAACAACCATGGCCTCTACTTCAATTACACTTTCAACATCCCTCTGTTTTCGCTTTCTCTACTTCCCTCTGTTTTTCATCAGACCTCCGAGCGGCTCTGCTGTGGAATAAATGGATTACTCCTAATTGGGAAGTCTGAGTTTGATCCTTGACCACTCCGCACAGGCGCACAGATCCCCTCCTCTCCCCCCAAAAGCCCATCACTCCAGTCCTAATGCAGAAAGATGCTGCAATTACACACAGGACGCCGTCAAATGCAACGAAAATGACAGGCAGGTAAGACAAAGGGTGTTGTTTTCCCTGCTTCTGTTACCATGATGCAAAGCAGCTGATAAAAGGCTGCATGAGGACACAAAGCCCTGAGAGATAAATGATAGCCACAAATCAGGTTGCCTGAGCGTGCGTGTTGTTTGTCTGACTGCGTGTGCGCATGCGTGTGTGTGTGTGTGTGTGTGGTTCTGTCCGTCTGACAGCAAACGGCCAATTACTGTCGAAAGTGGCGGGATGAGTCCTGCCAGACCTTAGCTTTCCATTAGTGCATGCCAGCCAAGCATGTGCGCATGTGTGTGTTAGTTCGTGTTTGCGTGCGTGTGTGTTTGTAAGCCTATGAGCGATGGAGTAAAGGAGGGAATAGCGAGAGACAGAAGGAACAAGAGTGGAAAAAATGCGGGTGTGCCAGGTTTCTGTCTGTGTCGCAGCTAGTGCAGACGCATTCGAAAAAAAAAAATAGAAAAACATTCTTTCTTTTTTTTTGTTCCTTCAAGCTACAATGACAGAGAATATTCCACACTTCAAAACTGGAAAATGGACCACAAATGCTTGACACTGAGAAAAATAAAAGTCAAAATCTGCTTAACTCTTAAAATGTAGGATTTATTTAAAAACAGGCTGGCAGAAACAAAGAGCAGGATGAAGTAGTGGCTTTCTAAAAGCAGGCTCGTCTTTCTGCAGAGGGCCTTCCAGAACATTATTATCCCAACTTAGCACAAACATTTTATTAGCAAAGCCATAAACCAATGGAATTACTCTGAACAAGCAATTCAGGTCAAGTAATGGTATCCATTAGAAGCTAGTTGCTTTCTGCCTCCAAATCTATCTAAAATATTACAATTTTCTTGCCAGGAAGACATCTTGGGATTTCTTGCTAAGCATTTCCTTCGCTATCTGCACAGTAAGCAAACCTGTAATAAGTGTATTGAAAATGGACAGAAGTCTCTTTCTCTCTCTCTGCAATGTGTCTAATGCAGTAAGCATTTCCTCGAACCAAGCAGGATATTATTTCAAATGCTGTGAGAAAAAAAAAAGCTAATACGAAAACCAATCAAAAGTTTTCAAACTAAACAGCTTGATGGATAACAGACTGTCATTAATCTTTGGAGATGGGCAGCAAGTCCCTGGGAGGAGGAGGCTTCCTTTCCATCACCCTAATCTTTAGCTTCCTGTTGAGGTTTTCCATTGCAAGTCAGGACTCTGGCTAAAGAACAACAATGTTACCTCCAGTCAGAAATGTCTTTGGACAATCCCAAAAGATATGAGTGTGATCTCCAACTAGTCCACATTGTCTCCAGCACAAATTTGATTTAGCCTCAACGATTACTTTCCAATAATTCTTTCCATGTTGGACTGTTAGTCAGTTTATGTCCATTTTCACACACTTGCTCCCCCTCTTGATCATCAATCACAACATTCATTTTTAGTTCCCACCTCTCCTTTATCCCAGGAGACTCCTCCGACATACATGACCGTAAGCATTTATATGGATCTGGTACAGTTTTATCTGATTTGTTTTTCTTTAGTGATCTTTATGAAGAACATTTCTAAATCAGTAGGTCGTGATTTAAGAAGCGACCATTTATTGTGGGACATCAGGTAACTTCTCAACTGCAAAAATTAGTAAACGTCAGATGAAGTCAACCCGTACCTCTCCTGAATCTGACCAAATGATTTCAGAATCTCCCCTTTAAACAAGTCATCAATAAAAATGTAATTCTTATTTTGCCAGATTTAAAATCCTCAATCATGTTGTCCTGGTAAAAAAAAAATCTATTACGTCCAAAAAAAATTTAAAGCCCTAGATATAGATTGAGGAGCTTTCATATTTTTTCTAATCATGCTTAAAGTCTTTTGTGTACTTTTCATCTACGTATTTGTAATTTTGTACTTGTTCCAGATTTCAGTTGAGCAAAATGCTCAACCTGTAGGGCCTGTAATGAACATTTAAGGCATGAGCTTTGTTCCAGTGTCAACCATGTTGTTTCTTTATTTTGTATTAGCCAATCCACAGTTGCACACAACTGTGCTCCCCAATAATATAATTTTAAATTTGGTAAGTTAAGACCTCCGTAAGGCTTACCGCTGGTCAGCTGTGTACATTTAATTCTGGCCTTTCCTTTCTGCCAAATAAAGGTAGAAATCATTTTTTGCATTCCAGTCAGAAATGTAAAATGTTTAAATTACTTTAAACCTAAGTCTATTAGGACCACGAATAATCTTGGTTCTAACTAGTGTGTAGAAGTCGGGAGCACAGCTGCCTTAGAGCAAGAAGGTTCTGGTTTTGAATCCTGGCCTGGATTCTCCCTACATGTTACGGCTTCCTCTCATAATCCACGACTCTTAGGTTAAATGGTCTCTCTAAACCTGTAGGGGCGTGTTTGTGTGTGTACGTGGTCGTCTGTCCTGGGTCTCTTGTCCTATCATGGACCGATCCTGCTACTCACTCCCCCAATGGAAAATGGACATATACGTTAAGTGATATTTAGTGTCTAGTTTGTTTGCCTGATTAAAAACATGGCCACCAGATGGCTCTTAAACAGGATGCACAGCTATTTATTAGTGTTGCTATAGCAACTGTTGTGGGATTAATCACTAATCAACCAAGAAAATATGGCATTATGAAATCTATCGCATCATTAATTGGTAGTGAAGTAGTTCAGCAATATGAACGTAAAATGTTTTAAGATTTGCATTTAGTATCTGTAACATAAGACTCCAAACTGAAAGGAAACCAGTTAATTTAGACTTTTTTTTTTTATTACACCTGATCTAATGGTTTACACTAAACAATTAACATAAATGAGGAAAAAAGAAAAGGGTAGCAAAGTGAGCCGTTTGCACTAAATCCAGGACGAAGCAGCACTTAATTGGTGTGTGAGAGGAAACATGTAGCTTCTGCTTCATCCAACACTGCAACAGTTTCCATGTGCATGTTTCATAAACACACACACACACTGACAATCCAGAGGAGATGGGATGCTGCACACAGGCCCAGGAGAGATGTTGGATTCACATGGCTTCATATGATCTGTCTCAAGTTGACAAAAACTAACCGTTCGAAATAAAATCAGGTCCCAATCAATCGGGTAAACAATTCGACAAGAACATAATGGCGGGAGATTCGAGTGCCTAAATAGTAGGTTATAAAGCAGTCTGCAGCCTAACTTGCACTGTCAGCTGAACGTCGTGGTGGCTGACATGCATTATTCAGCAGCATTATCTGCAAACAAACAGTGGCAGGTGTGGATGTATTATTTAAGAAAAAGTCAATTCCTATTAGGCACGTGTCCATCTCCTACAGCTTGTGTGTTTTGTGTCTCGGAGGATAATCCCAAACATACCAGGCTGACAGACTCTCCTATTGATCACATCAGTCACACAAAGAGCAGCATCAGCCTCCAGGAGAAAAACGTGCACGTTTCTCCACCAACCCCCATCATCAGCATGGAACCAAGAACGCAGAATCGCTTCTACTCTCACTTTCACTCAGTAAGTTACAGCTCGTTAAATATATTTGTTTTCAAATGAGGACAAAAATCGCAAAGCAGCCAAAGTTGCCAGTCACCGGACGTTGCCGTCTCTACCTTTTTTGTTCAGCCGTTTCCTCCGACTCTGATCAGAGTTGACGGGAGGATCTCTGAGCACACCTCCCCAGCATGGCACATGACAGTGGCAGCATCATACTGTGGAGGGAAACGGATGAGAGCGGAAAGGGGGTCGAGACGGAACCGAATCCAGGACGATCCTGGAGGGAAGTGAGCCATTCAGCATCCAAAACGGGCATGAAGAAAACCATAAGGAGCTCAATTTGCTGTTTTCCATAGCAACAAGGACACAGCTAGCATCAGGATGAAGGCAGTCTATCTAATCAGATGAGACCAAACCTGAACTTTATGTCCAACATCCAAAAGGTTCTGCGAGGAGGAAAACTAGCACTGGTCACCACAATGAACACACCGTCCTCATGGTGATACACGGCGATGGAAGAATGATGCTGTGGGAATGCTTACTTAGCCTTATGGACAGGGGAAGCTGTTGATGGAGTCCAAGGTCCATCAAATCACATTCATTTATTAAAATGACCCAGTCAAAGCCCGGATCTAAATCCACGTGATAATCTTTGACTGGAATTAAATTAAATTACAGTTTCTGTAAAAATCGGATTCAGTTCCCCTTCCAAGAGTCTGTTTCTGAAAATGAAAGGCTACTAGTCACATACATTAAAAAAAACTTGCAGTTGTACTTGCAGCAATTTCAAGGCGCCATTTTTTATTTATTTTTCAGGAACAGCGTTTCCAATCTCAACCACCTGCTTCAGGAGAGTTTTGCGCATCAATTCCGGGTGGATTAAACGCTGAAGGGACTCCTAGCAGCAACAGCGTCATGCTCCTGCTTTTACATTAATGATCAGGGGAGGTTAATTAAGCCTCGAGTAGCTGCGCTTAAGGATCACGGACATGTTCCTTTTTTCTTTTTTTTGGAGTGCGCGTAAACACTGTTAGGAGTGTTTACGCGCACTTTTCTCCTCTTTAAACGTTGCCAGTCTGTGCCATTGGTGCGTATGGATGTATCCTCCCCCTTCCTTTTTTCCCCCCTGTGTGCAGACGTGCGTGCGCGCGCGTGCGCGCGCGTGTGTTTTTCTCCTGTCAGCGGACCTCGCTGTGCTCCATGTGAGCGAGAGAAGAAGAAAAAAAAAAAAGACGCAACTAACACGGGGCTGAGCAGCGACTCCCCTCCTAGTGCAAAAAAAAAAACACTTTTTAAACCCGCACAGAAAACATCAAACATGCGCACTCAGGACATTTGATTTCAGTTTCTGATTGTTTTTAAAAGAGACGGGAAGAGAAGAAGAAGAAATTTAAAAAAAGCGCATCATCTCTGACCTGCTGCCAGTTCTCCTCCAGGGAAGGCATCGCCGAGAAATAACCAGTGTCATGGACGAGTTGGAGTTCCTGGAAAATACTGTAATTTGCCAAAACATCCATGGTTGACGAGGAAGGGAAAAGGGGAGAGGGTACAAAAAAAAAAAAAGAAGGCAAAGTAAAGAAGTCCGGAATAGAGGCGATTAAAAACGCACTTCTTCTTTTCTCTTCTTTTTTGTCCCCCTCTTTCTTTCTCAGAGTGGAGAAAACAAACCACAAAAAGCTGGAGGAAAAGCGCGAGCTGGTGCAGACGAGCGCGCACCTGAGCACTTTAATTTAAAAAAAAAAAAAATCGAGAAACGGCAACGTGGGTAGAAAGTGTGTGTTATTTGATCTTTGTCAGCGCAATCCCCGCTCTCTCTCTCTCTCTCTCTACTCCTCCAGCTCGCTCTGTCACGCCTTCTCTCCTCAATCCGGGGGTGCCAGATCTATTTCCGCATTGCCAGATTGCCGATCGGGCTCCGTCCGAAGCTGCCAGGTTGCCAGGTTTGCTCCTCCAGCAGCAGACTGTACCCCGGCGCGGAGAAGCGGACGGGAGTTCATGAGGAGGAGGAGTGGGTTGGGGGTGGGCGAGAGGCGGAGCCACCTTGTCACTCAATTTCATGCGTGACCTTATAAGGCAAATAGGGTTGATGATGTCACTCTTGTCCAATTAAGGAGGCGCTGAGACAGAGGGAGTGGGCGGGGCTTGGAGGGACGCGGCCGCGCCATTGGCTGCGTGGGGACGTCGGTCTCGCTGTAGATGGCAGCGAGGGGGTGAGTTATTTTTAGAGGCCTATATAAAAGCAGCAGCATTCCTCTCTCAGTCATAACAAGCTGCTCGGGCGAAGAGGCGAGAAGCGGGAAGTCGGCCGCTGCGGCGCGCGCGACCAAAGTGTGAATCTGCGGAAAGTTGCAGGTGAGAGTCAGAAGAAGAAGAAGCAGCGGTGGTGGTGATAAAAGAAGAAGAAGAAAAAAAAGGTGCTGCGTTGTTGTTTTGGAAGGCGCGAGCGCCTCAGCTCAGATCCCTCGTGTGGTTTTCCTGTGGTTACGTCCTGCGTGGAGAGCAGCGACTCCGTGGGAGGAAGAGCTCGGCTCAGTCCGCCCTCCTGCTCAGTTGACAAGAGGTTTTTATTTTTGTTGTTGAGAGTGAAAATAAAAATGCAACAAAAGCACTTTTTTTTGGTTGTTGTTTAACTATTTATTTCCGTCCCCAAACCATGAACACACAAATATATCTGAAAGTGTTAACTCTCCTTTTCATCACTTCTGCTTTTCAGCTACTAGTGCATAAAATTACCTTAGATATGAGGGATGGAATATTCATACATGACAGTTTGGATGATAAACAGAGCAAAAAGAACGAAGACGCCCCATCATGGTGCAGTTTGAATGATTGAAACACTTAGAGCTTACGTTTTCTCTAATCAGTGATTTTGCTTCCGGTTGTTTTGTACATTACTGCAGTTAATGTGTAATTGAAGACATTTACTTAACGCCCTGCAAAAGTTAAAATACGCCTTTATTTTTAACTCGTTTGTTATGACAAAGGTGAAGTTGTATGAAAAGAACATGCAGTTTTCAGGGAGATTCTTACAATTAAAAATCTGAAAAAAAGTATATCAACCCCTTTACTCTGACACCCCTAAAGATAAAGCACAACCAATTGAGAAATCACTTGGCAAGAAGATTAGAGATCACCTGTATGCAGCTAGAAATTAGTATAAATACATTTGTTTTGTTAGGGAACCTTAGACCTCTAACGTTATCATTGTCTTAGATCTGACATTCAGAGAGCGACTGGCATCGCAAAACACAAGCAGACGGGTCATGGAGAGGTTTAAAACAGAGTTAGGTTATAAAGCTTTTAACATCGCGCAGAGCTCAATTCATTAATTCATGGTAGAAATGGATATGACAATAGCTACCTTACCAAGGCCTTTCACCTTCCACATGGTAACTCTGAAGAAGCTGCAGATATCCATGATAACGTAATAACGGGACAACAATCAACTCTTCATTCCACTACAGCCTCTAAGAAGGAGCAGCAAGAAGACAGACACTGTTTGTAAAAGCCAGAGGACATGTGGAAGAAGCTGCTCTGAACAGATGAGACCAAAAATAATAAATAGAAACAAAATAACACTCTACTAAAAGTATGCGGAACATTTGAGAGATAGCGGCGCTTCATCACGAAGCAGTACGACAACCTTAAGCATACAGTCTGACCTGCAGTAGATTGGTTAAGAACGAAGAACATTCATAGTCAAAGTACAGACAAAAATCACATTGAGAACCAAACTTCCCATCCAGTCTGAGTTTAGTCCAAAACATAATGGGGAAACAATCTGGCTACAGATGGAGATACACTCTACTGCATCATTACAGCAAAATGTGATTTTGCAAAAATATCCACACCACATTATTAAGTGTTTATTTAAAAAAAGAAACTGTCAAAATGTTTATAAAAAGCATGCATAATTTACCAACTCACTTTACAAATTTGCTTAAAAAACGGATATGTTTTCAAACGGTTTCGCTACAGTTAGCCACTAAAATCTTACATGTCTTAAATGATCAATATGGAAAAATACCATAATGACTAATTGGACTTGTCTTGTTTGATCTTCAGAAATCTGATGACCTCTCTAAGTCTCAAGATTTCTCTGGATTTACAAACTTCCCACATCGACAAAAAAAAGAAAAAGAAAGTCAAGAAGGCATTGAAAGGTTTGGCCTGTGCGCAATTTCTTAAACATATTTGAAACAGTTTTGTACAACAACAGTAATTTAAACAGCAAAATGTTTAACATGTTCAACAGAAGACGTAACGGGTTGCGTCAATGGTCAACCAGTGCTGGAGCATCTGACAGTCAAAATGGGACCTATTGAAACTTCATCAAGCATGCAAAGAGATATTGGGTAATTAATATAGCTTTTAGTAATTCACTTAAACCAATTCCTAATTTTAAGAGCTTTGACTCTAAATTTTATTCTTCAATTGCTTGTGTACATTTACACAAAACTTTTTCTGGAGCAATAAGTGCTTCGTGTGGCTTGTATTTTAGTTTTAACGTTGCTCTTTCCCTTCCTAACGTGCATGTAATGACGTTAGGATTCTAATCCAGTGATTTATGCATTCTGAGTTTGCATTTGACTGAGAAACCAAATGGAAATCTCTCTCAAATGTCAGACATCAGATCCACATTTAGCCCAATAATACAAATCGTCTTATATCTCAAGCAACGATCATCATTCGTAACAGGAATGCTTCATGTAGAAATTTCCATTCATAATTTGATACAGTTCAGATTGGCTGGAGGTGTGGCACCGGGTTCAGGTGTTAGGCGGCCGTGAATTGTGCAAATTTTATGCAAATATAGTCTAAAACAGTCTGCCGAAGGACAGAACAGAATCTTGCAGACAAAGAAAGGACGCATTAAAAGAAACCAAATCAACTTCAAGTCATCAAATGTCAGCAAAATGCTGACGTATAAAGTAAAATATTTAAAGTTTTAATGTGGAATTGCTTCAAGAGACAGTAAAACTCAGTGTAAACAAAGTTGTACCAACTTTTAGACGGCTATAAATAAGAGCTAAGCACGGGCCTGTTCTTACAATCTGACATTTTGGAGTAAATCTTTTTTAACATTTGCACTTCATATTCATAGCTCTTTGCAGTCTTAACCTCCAACATACTATTTTCTTCTTCACAATCACCTCGCTACATTGAATGCAGCAGAACGAACACCACCTCAAACCCTTTCCACATTTGTTCAAGCTTCAAACAAATATGTTTTTGAGGAGGGGTGGAGGATTGTTCTGTTTGCCGCTCTGTGTTTACCAACCGGGTGGCCACCTGGCGCCGCCTCGTCTTTGGTGACTTGGGCAGGAAGGTTGAGATAGTGTTGGAGGTGGAGTCTCCTATGATGATGTTGGTTGGAGCAGGGACAAGGGCAGGCCATGAGGAGCTGTGGGCCGGTCGGTGGGTTTACCTTTGACCTCTGCAGGGCATAAGGTTGTGGAGGGACTTGAAACTGGCTTGTTGGGAGGAGGTTGTGGTCTTTGAGTGGGGCTAAAAGTGTGTAAGGAATTTTAATTAAGCTCTTTATTATCCTTTCACTGGCAGTCTAGGGCAGGTAGGGCCGGATTTAGAAGGATGTGGGGCCCTGGGCCACAGCTGGGTTTGGTGCCCTATCCCCAAAAGTAAATTTGTTAAACTAATGCAAATCACAGTGCATTTATAGGTAGATCTATACACCACAGGATATGAATTAATGCGTGGCTCCACTTTGTTTCTAAAATATTAGATTTTTAATTTAATCATTTTCAAATACTTGAGTCGTGTTTATATTTAGAAAAATCAAAAACGCAAAGCTTACCTGATTTGGGATAATAATTTTTAAATATAGTACAATATTTGCAAAACATGCATTTATAAAAAATTTAAAAAAAAGAAGCCCTTTCTATAAAGTCTGGCCCAGAGGGCAGGTTCCCATCTCCAGCAATCAGTGTGGGGTACAACCTGAACAGGTACCCACTCACAGGGCAACACAGACAAAAACAACCAGTACACTTAAACCAATGGGTAATTTGGAGAAACCGGTTAATATATCAGTCACGGTTTTGGACTGTGGGAGGAAACCAGAGTACGCAGAGAGAACCAAATGCATACACAGGGAGAACATCCAAACGCTACACAGATTCACCCCAGGCTGGGATTCGAACCTAGAACCTTCTTGCTGCAAGGCAACAGTAGTGCTACCAACTTCCATCATGCAGCCCAACCTTTATTATATTACCTGTAAATACAATCCAGTCCAACAAATTGCCTTCGGAGGTCACTCAGTTAGCAAACAGTCTCCCTCCGTTTCTAGATATATACAGCCGTTCTGTGAAGGTTTGCTAAAGAACATTAGGGACGACCAGGGAACGCAGAGAGTAGGTCAGCGTTATGATATAAAATATTGTAAATGGGTTTGGACATTTTCCAAGCAACCATTCAAATCATCATCTACAAATGGAAAGTTTATGGCACCACTGCAAATGTGCCAAAACGCAATACGACATGTTGAGCAAGAACAGCATTAGTCGGACAAGCAAACAAGAGTCCGATAGTAACTGGTGGAGCATCAGAGATGGTTGGAGAATTGATCAACTAGACAGCTGCAACTCCACAAACCTGACTTTTTTTTATTTTTTTAACTGCGTCAAGAAACAAAAACAGTCCTGTTGGTAATGTGCCCCAAGCCATTGCGGGGACAGCAAACATATAGCTGGAAACTAATAACACACATCACCATCAACACACCATTTCTATGGTGAAACATGGTAGTGGCAGCATCATGTGGCAATTGACACATGGTCTAAAGGTTCAGATTGGAACCCAATTAAGAATCTTTTGCAAGAACTGAAAAAGCTATCCGATGAAAAAAATGATTACTTGGACACATGTATATATTTAGACATATGAAAACCCAGATAAAATGGAAAATTAATTAACCTATGATTTTTATTTATTTGATTTAATAATGAGGGTCCATCTGGAAAAGTATGGTATGAGTTTATGGGGTAGGAGTTCATAAGTGTCTTACTGCTTCCTACTCTTTTTCGAACATTTTAAATTTATAGCACAAAAATATGTGTCTTTTGCATTCCCTGTTCATGTGTGTTATTTTATAGTGCTATCATATTTGAAATAAATAAAAATAAATACATTTTGAAAGCTTTTATTTAAAATGAAAAACTAATTTCAATTCCTATATCTGCAATTCTGACGAGAGTTATTCACCTGAAGTCTTGCAGCTGCACTACAGCAAAAGGGTGAACTATTGACTAGGGGGCTGAATACAAAATGTACAGCACAACCTTCTACTTTCCTTCACTATACATGCATGTACTCCCTTTTCTCATGTCGTATCTATTGGATAATACACTAATCAGTTGAGGTTTGCGGTTTGACAGCGTGGAAATGTTCAAAGGATGGGGATATTTTTCGAAAACTGATTATTATTCATTTTTCTCCTGGCTTCATTTCCTTTTTCTTCAGTTTAATGTATTTGCACTGAATACAAATGCCACTGCCTTTGGAAGTGCTGATTATTATAGTAACAGCTAAGCATAATTAAAAGTCAAAATTTGAAACCCGAATGTGTCGCAAGTGCAACAACACCTGGAGAAAAACCTGCCGTCTGTATTGACAAGTAAACAAAGAGCATTAGCGGAAACACTAAGTTTCAGTTTCCCGAGCAATAAAACTAGTGCGGCGTCAAAGGTTTTTATTAAAATTGGGGAGCTGTTTGAACACGAGTCGTCATAGTAACCAGAGGGCCGTGTGCGCCGTAAAGCTCGGCAAACAAGTTGTTATTTTTGCTGTGCCTAAGTAAATCACAGAGCAGACCGAACAAAAATAAGCCCGAAAAACGCTTCCACCTGTCTCTGTCTTATGTAACAGCCACATGACACGGAGGCCATTATGAGGATTTACGTGTTATTGAGTTAACGCTCGCCGTGCGTTTCGCCGCGTGCCTGGGACTCTTCGCAGCTCGTGCTCAGCATTTTCGCCGTTTTGCCTCGTCTCCGGGGAAACGGGCAGCTTTTCTCCGAGGACTACCGGGGGCCAGATGGCTTCTCCATCGACTGTTTCAGGACATTTCCCCCATTGATTCTTTTCTTTTACAGCCCAGGCTGCCACTAAAAGAAGGTAAGGCCTGGGGAGGCAGAGAGAGAGAGAGTGGTGGGCCCAGGTCAATCGATATACTACTGTCTGCCAATAAAAGGACAATGGGAAGATTTACATGCAAAATGAGACTGGTTATTAAAGGAAGAAAGACATTTTATTCCTTAAATACTCACCTTCCTGTAACTGTTAGAGCGAGTACATTAGAGGACTCCGAGGGGCTTAAATCTGCAATTTTATCCACTAACGGCATCATTATTATACTCATGTAACCTTCCTCTCTTCCACATGTTACTACTGCTTCATACCAATACACATCTTTCAAATACTCAGCTTACAACCTATATTCAAGTTTTTAAAAAATAAATAAAAATGCACCATCTTTACATTCATTTCTGCAACCTCATCAACATTTCAATCTGAGAAAAAAAAGCTCAAAAATTTTCCCTTTTTTTTGTTCATTATTAATTGTGTTGTTAGCACCTTGTAATCTAGCAGGAATACATTCTTCTAGCATATTTCTAGAGTTTTATGGCTCTAGATTCATACCACATCTGAGAGTATCAAGCCATTATGAGTTAGTTTGTCTTTTTTCTTTTTTGCACCATCCAAATGTTTCAAACTCCTTCAAGGTTCATTTTGTGTGTGCCAATCAAATCATCAGATTGATGAATACGTTTAAGCAAGCTGACTCAGTTGTGGCTGTGACGAGCTGACACTGCAGAACCTGATAGTAAATTGTAAATGATTATTGGACTGCATTTATAGAGCTGTTAGTTTCCCTGTTTGTTTAGCCTCCCAAAACGCTTCCAAAAACAAATGAGACAAGCAAAAAAAAAAAAAAAAAACAGAAATCAAAGAGTAGCTAGTTCAACTGAAACAAATCTTTGCACTCAAGGACATCATCAATATAAATGGTTCAGGAAAACATGTTGCATTTGAGAAACATTGGATGGGAGCAATTCAAGCTGAACCAGAACCAAACATGGGGGAGCAGCATTCAGCTTCTGTGCGCCACAAATCTGGAACAAACTTCCAGAAAACTGCAAAGCAGCTGAAACATTGAGCTCCTTTAGAGCTCAAGACTAAAATCTTTTGAACAATAATAAATGAAACACTGACCAATATGTTTGATGTGCACAGATCAAAATGCAATGTTTGTTAAATTGTTAACTGTGCAATGTTTTCTTTATAACTTTTCTAACTAGCTGCTGAAATATGCTACACAAATAATGATTGATTGAAAAGATGTGATACTGTGGGACGAAGAGAAAACCTGCATAAAAACTTGAACACTTCCAGATTTCACAGATGTTTATAGTAGGCTAAACTGTAGTGGAAATGTATGTCTATCTACTTATATAATGTCCCAACAAAGGAGAGAAAAACACTTCAAATTGGTGACTCGTGCCAATGGAGTTGATCAGGTCATGCACATTGGTGTTATTTGCACCGACATAAAACAAGCAAATGTTCCCAAGCAAACACTTTGCCTTCCTTCTGTGGCTCATCAGGTATGTAAAGGAGAAAGGGAAAATGAGAGAAATTATTAAAAAGGCACAAGAAGGATTAGGTCATAAGAAAA
The DNA here is from genome assembly GCA_903066815.1 of Brachyrhaphis roseni. Lineage (NCBI taxonomy): Eukaryota > Metazoa > Chordata > Actinopteri > Cyprinodontiformes > Poeciliidae > Brachyrhaphis > Brachyrhaphis roseni. Next base: position 27,929 of record CAEFZY010040661.1, read on the forward strand.
GAAAGAATTTCACAGTTAAATTTATTTGGTGTTTTTCATTTCAGGCAAAATCCCAGGAGAGGAGAAAATGTGGGGGGAAAATAAATCCGGCTGTGTGCGCGCTAGACCACATGTCTCTCCACCAGCTTTATTTATTTATTTATTTTTTTAAATTTCAATTCAAATAAGGCATAGAGCATTTTGTAATATCACTGTATATTGTGATGCAAATTAGGATTGTTGGGAAGTTGAGTCCAGGCCAGAAAGGTCATCAGATCTTTATAGTGGCTGAATCAGGCTGTTGTGCTGGACGTGCCTCTCCAACGTCCCATAGAGCAACAGCGTCAAACTGTGCCGAAAACCTGCAGCCTTTAAATGTGTGTCTACTTGTGTACACCTGAATCAATTAATCAGGTTTCTATCGGGTTTGGAGACAATTAAACCCTTTGAGTCAGGTGAGTTAAATCTGGAGCACATTGAAAAGTTGAAGGACATCGACATGTGAGGACTGGAGTTTAACACACCTGGCATAGAGAATAGGGCTAACACCCATAGACTGCCAGATCGGGGTGCTGGCCCCAATTTTTCAGAAAAAGGGTCTAGAGATTTTATTCCCGATTATGGAGTGATCACACTTATTACAACCTCAACATTAAATCTTTCCAACACCCAGCGTTAGGGTGACTCTGGCTGTAGAATAGGGATAATGAGGAGGTCACGGCAGTTTCGTTGTCTCGTCTTCATGGGTTTTCTTGCGGGGGTTCAGATATAGAGAAGGCTTATAAATTATGTCCTTCAAAGTTTTTTGTGGGAGTGCGGGATACCTGGGATGCTTTAACATCCATCCAGTCCTTACACAACCAAAGAAAAAGTTGTTCACATTCAAATGTTGAACTTGTCTCAGTTGCAGGTTGAATTTTCGAAAGTTTACAGACCCTGTCTGTAGTTTAATAGGACTTGATCTCAATGTATAATAGTGGAAATGATGGGATCTAGTTTGGCTAACACCCAAAGATTCATATTTGCTTTTTTAAGATGTGCTAATGCTTGTGTCTTCAGGCATGTAATATTTCCAGGACATCAGACAGGCACTCTTAAGTACTGGACACTTCCCATTGTGCTGGGGATCAATTTTTGCATCAAAGTAGAGAAATGTAAGGACAATGTTGTCCTTTTTCTCTACCAAAAAGGGAAGGTCTCAATCTTTGGCCTGCGTTTGTTCAGACCTGACAATGAGATATGGTTTGTTCGTAAAAAAATGAGATCCAGGATGCAAGGAACAGCTGAAACTAGCCTCCTCCACAGGGTTACATTCAGGTTTAGAGAATTGAGGAGGGGGTCTATAGTGTGACAATCTGATTAGGATGCCTCCTGGAGACTTTTCTTTAGAGGTTTCCAGACTAATACCAATGAAAATACCTAAGAATACCTGCAACCTGATCTCAGAGAAACACGTCGCAACAGTAAAACGGAGGAGAAGAAAAGGCTGATGCCTAATCTAATTAATTTGATCTGAATTGTAACCTCAAGACATTTCCATGCATTTTTATTCAAAATTTAATTACACAAGCCTTTTCTCATTAGCAATGAATTTCTATTGTGTATTTTCACAGTATAAAAGCAGCAAAAAATAATCACATGTAGTACAAATAAATGAGCCTTCTTCTATAATCTCATCAATCCACCCAGGTTACTACAAGGATTTAATACAGACATCTGTTTACTCACATGAGTATTATAGATAGAAAACACATGCAGGAAAATACCGTAGCGGTGTTGCATCAACGGCTTATCGAGTAATAGTCGGGACTGAAAGCGGCGAGTCACTCCAAGTGTTTTGATGCCACGCATCCAAAATGTTCACCACCCATATTTTGACATTTCCACAGATTATGAGATAATTATAACCTCGGCGCCCCTCGGAGTGCAATGATTTTCATCAATATGCAAATTCTTTTTTTTTGTCTCGACACTTAAAATCAGACCGCATACCGAGTTGTGTCACCAGCCAATCTCTGTAATGCCGTTAAATCCGACGCCAAATCCAGGAAAATTAGAAGTCTTTTTCCAATTTAGATTGGGATGAGAAGAAGAACATGGTAAATAAGCCCAGACAATTGATTGGAGGGGGAGGTGTGGCAAATAGGGTTTAGACTGCAGAAATCTAGACATTTTAATTCTATAGATCTGCAATAATAGTGAAATGATAAAATGTAAAAGGCAAACTTGCACCTTAAACCTTTTCATATTTGGTCATATTACAATCACAACCTTTTTACAGCTCTTTTATGTGACAGACCAACATAGAGTAAAGTACAATTGTGCTGTGGAAGGAAAAAGATTCATAATGATCGGGGAAAAAGAGTCTGGAAAAAACGTTTAAACGTTGTCAGTGGAGAACATGCACTAAAGATACACTTCACCCAGAGCACCTAGAGGACGGAATAGAGTTTATTCTGTCTCCAAAATCCAAATGGAGTCTGGTGAAACGTCATAGATGGGATAAATGCCTGCTGCCTCATGAGCAGCTGAATAAAACAGTGATCGATGTTATAAATAAAATTAATCTAAGTCAAGGTTGTCGTCATCATTACATTGTTTGCTTAAGTTAAATCAAAGATTAATGCATCAAGCTGGGTGAAGACAATAAATGACTACAAATGGGTCAGTGTGTCTTTGTAAAGCAGTAACTTTTCAAGCATGTGGTACAGATATTCATACACAGCCTGACACACGTGATCAAAACGTAGTTCAGATTTTCTTGTTTCCATACTTTAGTGAGTTTTGCGAGCACAAAATGCGCCTGACAACTATGCGAACGATGCACAGATACAATGACAGAAAACATGACTGATCAAATATTTAGATTAAATACAATACATGGCAAATATGTTTCAGCAATACCAATTTAGAGCAGCCGGACAGCCTAATAATCCCAGCAGAACCTCACATTTTGGCACAACATAGTTACGTCTAGATGCCCTGGGTCTAAAGGCCAGTAAAGATGTGTTTTACAAATTTAACAGGCTCATATGAAACACAATCATTTCTTGCAAAGCAATTTAGTGCTTCTTATATGGAATCTTTTAAGATCATTCGCTTGGGCTTTATCGTCAATTTCTCAGTTGTTTCCCACAAATTACTTCACAAATCTGACGTATGACTCGTTTGAATTTTTTTCTTCGTCTTTTTTGCCTTGGCCGAAATACAGAAATGCTTCACCAGAAATCTCAAGTAATCCACCATGTAACCGTGTTTGTCAGAGGTTTGCTCCATGTGGATGGAGCGATCTTGTCTTTGCATTATGTCAATTGGATTCATGTCCGGGCTTTGACTGGACCACTGCAGCGCTTCGGTCTTAACCATCGCGCTGTAGCATTGGCCATGAGTTTAGGGTTGCTGTCCTGCTGGAAGGTGAACTTCTCCCCTCGTCTTTTACTACGGCATGCTACAGAGCAGCAGACAACAAAGTCCTCAAAGGATTGTCCAGAGAGTCTCTGAGTTCACAGCCGGTCACCCTTAAAACAAGAAGCACCTTTAAAGGCTGCCACTCTATCCGACGCTCAGTTCACGCTCACGAGCAGAAAAACGTTCTCGCTCGGTTCAAAGTTCACCGGAAATATTAACGCCACTTATGAACGCATGTCATTTGAATGCTTTCATGCCCGGTGATGTGTTTCGGAGACGACGCAGGCATCATGCTCTCCTGCGAGAGTCACATCTGAACCACTGAGCCGGATGATCCGCAGGCGGCAGAAAACATTTCAGCTGTTAAAAGTGGATGCAGGGTGAGAGCGCAAGGTCTAAACCAAAATGGCTCACGGAAGCAAAAATGAAAAGTTTTTTTCTTTCAAAAGTCAATACCAGCTCTTAGTTTTTTTTTTTCTGTTTACATCACTAAACCAAAATCCAAATGTACATCTGGCGTTTGTAATTCTGCATTATTGAGACATTTAAATACTGCAGGAAAAGATGAAGCCAAATAGCTCCAACACCGAAACACTGAATGTTTAACAGGTTGATTTGGAGAAAGTTACTGTTTTCAGGTGCAAAAACGCCGCCTCAGTCGGAGGGGAAACTGGATTCATGGCAACAGTTTTATAGATGCCCCACGAGGCTGAGTAACTACCCCAGGACTTTTACTAATACATGTTTCAGTGTCGGTCACTCGGGGACAGCCACTGTCACGGCTCGCCTCTCCTTTACACTCTGGCAATAACTGTCATTATTGCAATATTTCACTTGTAATGTCACCGACATCCGCGCAATTTCGCAACGTTTATTTAAATATGGACGCGCAGTGCATGTCTGCAGGCGCGTGCGAGAAAAGGAGCGCCTGCTTGCCTCTCAGCGACGACACAGGCATTTCCCCGCCTCCACTTTCTGAACAACCTGTAATATTTCCTGCCTGCTCCCCTCCTCCATGTTCTCACACTCCTGTGATATTTTTAATAATGAAGAAGAAGAACTAATATATCCTCGAGCTGAGGGAGCGATACAGGGTTAAGCATATTCTGTAGCTAATTGCGCTTTCTGGTTTTTAATAAAGAAAAACCACACGCCTGCAGGCCTGCTTCTGTGTGTGTTTGTGTGCACATGTACACTTGTTTGTCTTTGCAAAATGCATTTCCAGCTTTTTTATGGATCAGCCAGAAGGCTTGAACCTTGACTGCTTTTCTTCCTTTTCTGATCAGTCGACACAATAAAAGTCAGAATTCACCAATCAGCCGCTAAAATGATGACGTTCTTCTTCTTGGGACCAATTTTGTTAGATACTGACCACTGCGGACACTTAATAAGAGCTCCAGTTTAGGAGATGCTCCGACCAAGTCATCAAACCATCATAATTGTTAAAAACACAGAAAAACTTTGTTTCGACAAAATATTTCACTTCCTGCTCAATCCATCCCACCAGATAACAGGTGCCAGGACTAAGAGATAATCAGTGTCATTCATTAAATTTATTCAAATGTTAAAAAATAAAAAAAACACAGAAAAATGTAAAATGTTAAACTTTTGGGATTACAAAGTATCAGTGTATACATTTTGCTTAAATTGCACACAGATTGGAACAAAGGACTAAGCAGAACTAACATGACTGACAATAAGAAACACTGTGGAAAAATCTAAAATCCAAAGCAAAACTTTGAAAAAA
>CAEFZY010040662.1:0-11855 GCA_903066815.1 Brachyrhaphis roseni
TATACACACATATATATACATATATATAAAGCCAAGACAAAATGTTTTAAAAAAATAGCTTAATTATCTCAATAACTTCAAAAAGTTGAATATGCATTTTATCCACATACAGTAAGTTGTTGTGTTTTGGCTCTGGCATGCTTTCACACCTTCCTGTGCCATAAAGTAAGCCTCCAAACAGTACTTTATTGGTTTAACCCATATAATGAAATAATAAAATTGTGATTTAAATCCCCAAAGCAAACTACAATGAGCCAATTTCACCAGCAGTATTACTTTAGCTGGAAATCCAGAAGAGTAGTCTGTGAAGAGTAATTCCCTCTTCATTCTTGTTTTAAACCCTTAAATTCCTGGGTGAAAATTACAAGGTGAAAAAAGAAACTCGGTTTTGGACGAAAAAGCAAACAGAAATGCATGTAACTTAAGAACAAGGGCCAAAAGTGTCAGAACCAAATATTTTGACATTTTAGTAGCTATGCTTCAATAAATATCTGGCGATATACTGTGCCAATTTACTAAACACTCAATAAAATCAATAGCAAAATTATTAAAATTCGTAACAGTTTTAAAAAGTTTTTTTTTTTCATTATTCATTTAATTAATATATACTTTCTGTATTGAAGTGGTGATGAAATAATCTAAAATGTTAGACTCAGGAATCTGATTGATTATTTCTGATGGCTAAAACCAACAGATTAAGCAGATTTAACATAATGAATTAAAAGAAATGACTGCTTTAACATATTATTAAAGATATAAAATGTAATTCTTAAGAGTATTTTCAATTTTATTTAGGTCACATCCATAAATATTTAATTACCTATTTATTTACTAAACTTTTGTCCCTCAAATTATGAACTAGCTTGTAAAATCTCCATATATCCAACACATTTTAAAACTTCTACAAAAATATATATTTATTTATTTTTACATATTTGTTAAAACTGTCATTATGTTGTATCAGTATAACATGAGACAGATAATCTGTGAAAAAAATAAGTTCCTCTCCCTCCTCTTTGTGGTCCAGCTGTCATCTGAAGAAATACACAGGTCAGAAACAACCAATCAGAGCCAGGAGGAGGGTCTTCTGGCTGTCAATCATGTCTGTCCATGTGGCGCTAAATGTGCTCATGGCTGAGAAACAACTTACCATTTCAGGAAAACTCTTTATCCGCCCCCACTGGTGGCATGCTAACTAGTCTTAGCATTTATGGCAGGCTCTGCTGCGCTAAGACCCTCCTGGCTGTATATCTGCAGATGGTCATAGGACGACGAGAGAGGAGCTTTTTTTCATAATTATGTCTCATATTATACTCTCACAACAGTGATATTTTTTTAACAACTTTGTAAAAAAAATAAATAAATTTTATAAGCCATCTACTGCAGATTCAAAGCCTTTGAGATTATTTGAGATTATGAAGACCAACAGCAATGGCTGAATTTTTTTTTTCCAGTGTTAGTCAGGAGACTCGGTTTATATTTACCTGTAAATGTAATCCTATGCTCTACTACAGGACACGGATGATACAGGAATACCGGGTTGCTTCAATAAAGCACACAAACCTCCTGAGATTAAGGCTGGATAGCATACTGACCTAAAACTCAAACTTGACGATTGGTTTCATGGCATAGCATCGCAAAACACAATGCTGCTGAAAGCTTTTTCACATTTTGTCACACAAATAAAACTCTGTAAAAAAAAAAAAAAAAAAAAAAAGTCGCGCATTTGTATTCTACTCACCGTTTTAGCGCTTGTAGAGGAAGCTTTTGAAAGAACAGGTGCAGCCAGTCTTTTGGGGTACATTTCTACCAGCTTTCCACAACTACAGACTGAAAATTTGTGCCATTTCTTTTCAGAATCTCAAAACTGGAGAGGTGAGCTTCTTGGTTTTCATGATGCAGTTTTTCCAGCAATATTCCCTAACAATTACCTGAGGTCTTCACGGAACAGCTGGATACATGCACTTTAATTACATCAATCACTGACAAGGTGCAGTTTTTGTTTTTTTTTTTACTTTTGGTGCCTAAGGTCCGAAATGAACTTTATAATATAATATTTTAAGTTTCCTGCTTCATCTTCTAGAAACCAGTTAGGGAAAAAAGAAAACTATGAAGTTAAAGATGCTGTTTTCAGTAAATGTGTTAAGGCTGCTCTTACTAATTTTGAGAAGGACTCATCTGTCTGTAAACGCTTTAATCTTTTTACTAATTTATTAACTCAACTAATTAACTAAGTGACTACCATGCAGCAGGGCATTCTGGGTAAATACTACTAAACTAAACACGCGAGTCGAACGCTAGTGGGAAAATGACTCCTGGTCTTTTGCAGGAGACAAACGCGAAATCCTACAAATGCTCAAATCTGATGCTACTCCATTTTGTTTACAAAAAGGAGGAAGTTGCGCTCATATCTTTTTCGCAAGTTTTTGTGTTGTTTCCTTCAGTGGTTCTTGACGCAGCGCCTCCACAGGGGGGAGGACAGGGTTTTCAAACGGTTTAGTTGGTGTGAAAGCGAACCGCACCAGCTGAAAATTTAAGAAATGTTGCAGTTTTGGTCCCCAAAGAACATAGTCCTTTAGACTATCAACTCTTAATCTCAATGGGATTTACCTGGTGAAATGAAGGTTAATATTAATAACAAAATAATTATTACTTTATGTTGGTCCAAATCTAGGAACAAAAGTGAAATCTGTCTTTTTTAACATGACAAAATGTGAAAAAAAAAAGCTCAAGAAGTACAAAGACTTCTGCACTGCGGCGTAAAACTTGCAGCACCTCAGTGACGATCCCCGTAAGGATGCGTTTCAGCTTCTCAGTGTGTGATCAATGAGCAATTCCATTATAATCATCTTGATTCATACCCTCATCATCAGATAATTAAGATGATTTAGTCACACTTGAAGACACAGATGAGATGCAGTCCTCTAAGCAGCATGAATCTGAAACTTGTTTGTTTAATTTCAGCTTAGCATCGCTCTGAATGTGCAAGATCAGTGAGATTACACGTTGCCTCATCAGTGTGGTTTAGTACAATTGCTATGAGATTCAGCAGGAATAAAATAAATAAATACAGTGTTGTGTGAGTTGATACAGCTAAATACTTTTAAATATTTGGTTGAGTCCGGTTTCTATTCTTCTTCATTCCCACCACGTGTCCATCCGCCGTACTCGCACTTTCTGCTTGTAGTGGTATTCCTTCAAGTGTTTTTTCAGCGCGTTCGGAATGGGGAGGACGTTGATGCCGTCATACGTGGTGCAGCTGCTAATCACCGCCCTGCAGATGTGCTGCAGGCTGAACGGGTGTGTGCGGTGGATGGGGTTGGAGAGGAGGGGCTCAAAGAACATGCAGGAGTTGGGGTCCTTGTAGTGCTCCAGCAGGCCCGTGACCGTGGGCGCGTGGAAGACGCTGGGGTCGTGGACGTCGAAGCTGAAGTTGTGGTTCCACTGCTCGATGCGCGCGTGCAGCGAGCGGCCATAGCGCCGGAAGCTGACAGAGAACAGGTAGTCTTCCTGGGCGGAGTCGCGCAGCAGAAAGGTGCCTTCGGGTTTCCCCTCCAGCAGCGTCTCCGCCTCGTAGCGGTCCATGACTCCCCAGTAGCATGGGAGGTTGGTGATCTGCAGCAGGTCTGGTACTAAACAGTGAATGTAATCGATCTGGGTGTGGAATCGGTAGCCTTCGTGGGGCGTCTGGTGCTCGGTTCGAGGGAGAGCGGTGGCTCTCGAGCTTGAATTGCTCACCGCTGCCGCCGCCTCCGCATCAACCGGCGGATCAGGGGCGGCGTCCGAGGTGTGGAGGGAAGCGGACGCTGAGGCCGCCACTTCATCGAGCGTGTCCAAGCAGCTCTGCAGCAGGAGCTGGTGTTGCTGCTGCCTTTGGAGAAGCAGCTGCTGCTGCTGGAGAGCGGAGGCGCCCTCGGTGCCAGCCAACTCGTTCATGCCGTGAGCCAGCTTGGGGCCGTGCTTGTACAGCGGGTTGATCTGAGCCGTCACCTCAAAAGTGTGGATCTCGGCGTTGGGCGGCGGCTCCACGCCTTGCTCGATGCTGATGCGCCTGCGCTCTCGCAGCTTGTCGTCCACATCCTCCACGGCGGCCGTCGCCGAAGTCGGGGCGCTGCACACCACCACTGCGGGATCCAACAGGGGAGGCTGGGTGATGGGGGCTGTGTGCTGCTTAATGAGATACCACTTCTGAGCCAGCTCTGACCCTACAGGGAACGGGCAGTCGTCCAACATCAGTTCGCTGAGATGGATCTTCCGCCTCGAGGAGGCGCAGGCAGCTGATGAAGAAAAAGCCTGCGGGGGTGGAGGTGGTGCCACTGCAGCACTGTGGGTCTTTATCGGAAAACACTGGCCCATTGCGTCCTGAATTTTTTGCCTGAGAGTGCGGCTGCTGCTTGAGCCTCGGCCCTCCGCCTCGCTGAGGGGAGGTAATTCTGCGGCAGAGCAAACGGTGCCCTGACCTTGCTTGGCGGTGACACCTTGCCCCGGAGTGGACCCCCCCACGTCCAAGTCCTGCCATTTCCAGGTTTCCTTCAGCGGGGAGGTAGAGGAGGAGTTTTGACTCCTGGCCTCCAGATCGTTCAACAGTTCGCCATACTCAAACCCATCACTGACGGGTCGCTCGGCGGCGGTGTCGTGCGTGGAGAGGCCTTTTTTCTTCCCCTTCCCGCCTTTCCGACCACCAGCAGAGTCTCTTCTCTCCTCCGACCGGCTCTGTCTCACTTTTGGGCGGGCTCCCCTCTCTCGCTCCTTCCCTCTGTTTCCCGACTCATTTGGTAATGACATTATAGATTATGTGGAGAAGAAGTTACAGTTGTACCACTCTAGAAAGTCGCCATAGGATAAGCTGGATATGCAGTTGTCTTTTGGCAAGTTTTTCATCCACATCACAGTTTCAGATGTCTATCAATGTCCAAGTACAGTAGCCAGCAAGGTGTTGAACAACCTGCAAAAACAAAAATGAAAACACAATTTACTCCTCACAAGAAAAAATTTACGTCATACAGGCACAAACAAATTTGACCCATGCTAACGGTATGTATGGCCACACACTTCGAACATGGTTATTTTGTTTTTTCTAAACTGAATACATGTTTTTTATTAGACATTTACGAGAGAACGCAAAACCTATAGCGGGGGAATGAAAAAGGAAAAAAATCCCCATGTCTCCTATTGGGCTCCGGAGATATTGTTCTATTGAAATAATAGTTAAAACCAGAAAATTCCTGAAAATTTTAACCTGGGCCTGCCAAAGTGTGCCCGTCGGTTTTGACCCAGCGTTCAGATGCTAAACAATAGCATCAATGCTAAGCTTAGCTAAATTGTAGTCAATAGCCTGTGGAGAGTCACAAGCATGTTGACTAACATGGACTTGCACCATTCAGTGTGTTAAAATTTAGGTATAAGCTAAAATTAGCCAAAATGCTAATGTAAGCCTAAATGCTGTCAGTAGCATGTAGGGTATCACTCCTACATTCAGTGTCCTAAACATGGCTAATACGTAAGAAAAATAGCTAAAAGCTTTTAGGGAAAAGGATAATGCTAATTCACTGCCTTGCTCTTGCGCTGCAAGGCAGTGCACTAGTGGGGAGCAGTGAAATGCTAATGTTTGTGCTAATGTTATTGCTAACCTGAGAGAAAAAGATAATACAAGTTAATATTATGTTATGGCAGGCACCAATAATGCTTTCTTTTTGTCTGCATATCTTTTTGTCTGCATATCCCTACCATAGATGTCAATTATCAGCTTACTGGCCTGTATCATTAAAAGGTCCGTTATATGCACTGATGCAATCTAAACAACATAAGTTATCACTGTGCTTCGGTGAGGGTTCATTTTTCACTGAAAACTGTTTTAACTCAAGATTTTCAGACAAATACCAGAAAAAAAATATTAAGAGGGAATTTTAGGAGCTGGAACCAGAAAAAAAACATCTCTCAGTTATTGAGTTACAACATTATCTATCTAATGAAGATTACAATGCATAGCGTAAATAATGCAAAAATATTAGATTTAGAATATCTTTGGTGATACACATACTATTAATTATATCATTTTGGTTTAATCAAAAACCAAAAAGTGACAGAAATATGCATATTTATTAAATTTAAGGTGAATCCATCTATCCGCTTATATTTAATAAGGGCTCAACAGTTTTAACCTAAACTATTAAGATTTAACCCCAAGTTTTCTGCTTTCATTCAAAAATTAGAAGTTACTCAAACGAGTTAATGTTATTATAATAACTTCATATTCTGGAGAAGACTGCATGGTACAAAAGCATCCTAATGAAGACACTGTTCATTTTATCTTCGGTTTAAAGCCAAACTGTAAAGTTAACTTACTTTCTCGTACTTAAAACAGCAGGTTCTGTCTCCTTAAATCAGACCAAGTTACTGGGATTTCGAGAAAGACTAGGACATGTATCAACTTTATATACATTAACTCCCGTTTAATGTTGGGGAATCTTTTGTTTTGTTTCTCGCAAATTTAACTTATAATGCATGTTCTAGAAATACGGGAAAAATGTTAACAGCAACTGCTAAGTTAGCATCTGAGCTAAGCTAAGTCAGCTGTTTTCATTGGGTTACAAGCTAAGTTAGCTTAGCGACTAGCTTTCTGCTAACTTGGCTACTCCTAACTCCTGGAAAGAAACGACTTGGTTTTAATGGTAAAACAACTCGTAAAACTCAACTTTAGTTGCCAATACACAAAATGAAAACCTACCTTGAGCAAATGCAATGCAGTTTCCATGTCAACTACGCAGCTTTTCCCATGATAAAGTAAGAACGTTAACAAGGAAGCTAGCTTGTTAGCTTGACGAACAGCAGACGGGGGCGGGGGAAGCTACCTATGACCCGGAAGTGAAAGCCACACGGAATCGTGGCAAATTTCTGAAATAAAAGCAAACAAGACGTTTTTATAGAGATACAATTCTTCTCTAACGCACAAAAGTCAACGCGAGAGTGGACACAAAAAACACAACTTTAGTTTGCAAAAGAACTGAACCTCTTTATTTGGACTGTCATGATCCGACGGATGTTGTACTTCAGACCATTCACACACAAAGGTGACAGTAAAAAAGTAGAATAAAGCATGTGATGCAAAAGGTTCACAAAATATTAGAAAATGTCAGGGGAAAAGTTGTTTATAATTAAATATAAATTGTACACGACAAACACGCGCAGTGTGACCTACAGCTGGCTGCAGAATTGAACTATCATAAACCCTGGGCAACACTTGGTAGATGTCTCCATATGACAAGCTCTATTTCTCTTCTATTGGATTCCTAACACCAGGCTGAACTCATGAAATGCATTTCCCCAACTCATTTCTTGGATCGTTGGAATGTAAACATGGAGTAAACGTATTCCTTGGCCCGTTGATAGTGTTTCAGTTTACTCATCGCATCATCATTTTCAGTTTTGGCTCAGATAAGCATTGTCATCCTCTGCTGCATCAGCATCATAAACACACACTTGCAGAAATCTGTATTGTACCTCTGTGTCCATTAAATGTAATAAATAGGCTGTTGAAAGCAACAGAGGCTATGAAAAGGATAATCTGAGCCATTTGTAACAACACAGCTGATGAACATAGTGGACTGTTAAAAGAAAAAGTAGATTGCGTGTCATAAAGCCCGCATTTACCCCACAGACTGGAGTTCAGACTGTGGGTGCAATGCTTTTTTACTAAGTCAGGTCAATCCGAGAGCCTGCTCTGAAGAAATCCATGACTAGAATGCGGCCACTTCTAAAATAAATGTTTCGAGTGTTTCCATTTTAGGCACCAGATGAACAGTTTTATCAGGACATGGACAGCTAACAGTTTGAAATCACACGGCCAGAGAAAGCTGCTCTTTCTCCTCACCGCTTCATCCAGACTTTGTATAAACAGGGAAAATAAAAAAAATCTGAGTGCTATTTGGAGTCCACAGATTTGCAGACAGAGGACTGTATTTTTTTAGACTCCACCCAGCCATCTCGAAAGCGAGAAGGCTTCAGTTCTTTTATGTGTTACATAGCGAGACAATAGATTACTCATGACATCAAATATTATGAATCGGGGGATCATCCCAGAAAGATGTAAACAGTGACATTTAGGCGATATGAACACAACATCTGTTGCAAGATGACTGGTCTCTAGCTGTTGGCGACACCTGGCGCCGTCAGCCATCATGTCCTCTTATCTACAACAGTGCTGCATTAGTGTGGCAAAACATGCGATTATAGAAAAGAAGCACAAGTCATCAATATCAAGGGAAGAGTAAAAAATACAATTGGAAAAAAGATATCTGTAAATAACCATCTTTACTAGACAGACCTCCTATGGCTCTGTTGAAATAATATACGAATGGTTTTTTTTCTCTCTCTCTCTTTTTCCTGCCTTGTGAAGCAACCAAAAAGTGATCCAAAAAGTCCATTATCACACAAACATGCACCTCCGGCTCTGTCACATTCAAAGACAGAGGCTGGGAAGGAAAAAAAAAAAAAAAAAGACAAGTTTTCGATTCAACACTGATAACAGATGATAATGTAGGGAGCTCAGACTTGAAACACAGACAAACAGGAAAAAACAAAAAACATAGACATCGTCAAGCACCTCAAAAAAAAAAGAGAAAGTAAAAAGAATGATTCATCAAATCATCAAGTTGGCCGTTTTTAAAGGACGAGGGCGCTGCGAGCGTTTCTTAAACGTTTTCCGAAAGCCAATCGCAAATTTCCCCTTCGCCCCACAAGAGAACCGAGATCTTTTTCAGTTAGCGTTCACTGGACCATAAATTGAAAACGCTCTGGCCTCTTCGCTTTTATCAGTTCAATATCTAACAAGCTCCTGCACGGTATAAACCTAGCCAGCTCTCACTAAGCCACCCCTTCACCCCTTTTCGGGGTTTCCCTGGCACAAAATGAGATTCATCATCATTTATGACGTAGGACGTTAAAATAAAAGACAAGTTGCAGCTGGCAATTTTTCACACTGCTGTTTTTTTTTTTCGTTTAATTGGTCTGCTGCAACTCACTACAAATATCTTTCACAAATTAACAAACGCACAACCCTGGTCTTTGGCTTTGTAGAAGCTTAGAGGAGGACAGTTGCTTTTTTTTTTTTTTTTTTTACTTTATATGTTAAAGTGAAACAAAAAGAGATGTCCTAAAGTTGAAATACAAACTATTTCTCACTCCTGTTTGGTCCTCTGGTTTCCGTATGTGCAACGAAATCTCCAACGAGGACATAAAAAAAAATTTAAAAAAGGAAACAGCCTAATTTTAAAGCCCTGATTAGAGCTGCCTATAGGATTTGTAGGTTAACACCAATCTCCAGGTGAAACCTCAGAGAGTGTACCATGATGACCAATTACAGTTAGTGCCCAATATCAAAGATAAGTTAATAAAAGTGCCTCACTTGTGGCTGGAAATTTATTATTTTTGACTCTAGAACACGGGTGAAGGGGCTGTCAGTGTGTTGTGGATAGAAAACCTTGTTCCAAGGCAGTAAGAGAAGAAGAGCAAATTCAGGGCAGAACCCCTAAAGACAGCACCAATCCACTGCTTTTTTTTTTTTTTCTTTCTCCGTATCGTGGTAAACTGAACCGCTGCACGACCATGTCACAGTCCTGCTGCAGGTGACATGGCACAGCCGACACAGTTCACCGTTTCTCTGTTCCACAATATAATAATCATCTGTATTCCATTTTTAATAAACTTAGTTGTATATAATAAAGTACAAAAATATTAAAGAACATATACACAGTTTTTTTGTCATATTGTAGTGACTGCGTTGTCTGGGATTTTTTTTTTTTATCTTTTTTTTGAAGCATCACATGTGTCTTTGTGCTGAATCGAGCAGGCCTCAAATGAAGTGTCTTTTTTTTCCTCTTCAAATTGTTGATGTCCGATCAGTTCCATCTGAGAAGAAGATGAGACACAATTAGGCAACAGCCTGCACTGAGTGTATATATATTAGTCTTAATTTTGTCTAACATTATCAGGGGAAACCCTGATAATGTTGAAATTGTTTGGGGGTGAAATTGCATCTCTTGCCCAGTAGGTGGTAGTATGTATAATGACTGGAACCCATTAAAACAGCTTTTTTTTTTTTTTTTAGTTTTCCATTGTAATCTTAATCTTATTCCATTAATTTTGACATTAATGAAAAAAAATGGATATAAGACAGTGGATATAAAATACGCCACCTTTAGGATGCCATTTTACTTTTTATATTATTTTTTAAACAGTACCATCTATTTTCATAGTTTTGCTAAGTTTTCTTAATCTATTTTTTATTTATTTATTTTTTTACTTTTTAGTTTTGAACAGTTTAGTCCCTATTCAGGTGCAGATATAAATAGAGAATACTGGAAGTGACACAATCAGTTGAAATAATTCGATATTCACCTGTAACATTATGCTTCCCTTACAAGTTGAAGCCTTTTTCTCTGTTTGTCCTCACTTGTTGAGTTTCCGTTGACCATACTGAGCAATTTGACATTTTGAGAATAAATTAGCGTAATGTTAACACGCTAATTTAAAAAAAGCTGTCATCATCATCATCAGCTTTATGAAAGACACAAATGGGTCCATAGAAAGATACGTCGGGGTTTTTTTATAAAACTTTTTGCCACTAGAATGAGGTGGGGGGTTTTTGTTGTCTGCATCAAAATTGGTTTATTTCACAATACTGCAATGAAACACTTTTTTTGCATTATGAGTCACGTGAACAGCAACCATATGTTGCCACTGACACAAACAACCAAGAAGACAATGGCAGGAAGTAGCTGGAGGGTCATGGCGCGGTGTTTTTTTTAATGACTTATAGCATGAACAAACTTATTTCCATATAATTTTAATTACGCAAAATTTTGTTCTTCGGCCATTAGCAGAATATTGACAAAGTTTTGCACCAATTTGCAATGGAAATGAAAACAGTGATTAGTAGTTTTCTTCTGGCTACACAGCTGTTTCTCATAATTTCCCATCAAGCACACCACAAGTTGGTGTTCTTTGAGTGAACAAACATGTAAGGTTTCATAGGTAGTAGCATGGATAGCTAATGTGTGGTGAGGACACCTACCCCCTAAGGCATGCTCCGTCATACTGAGGCACAGTGACTCCAGCGTGGGGTTGATCTCCAGGTCAGAACCTGGAACTTGGCATTCTTAAGAAAACAGGAAGAATCAACATTAAGATCATATTTATTCAATCATTTGCTTTTTGTTGCTTTTTTCATGCTAAATTTTAAAAATGTCCGATACGTTTTTCTTGCATGTAGAAAGAGGATGAATGTGGGTTTATTTTGTTATTATTTTAGAAATCAGGATTAACGCATGCTGTGAGACAGAAAACAATTCTACTTTATCAACTAATGAAAGATATGTAAATTGTTAGCAAAGAAAATAGTTGACATCCAGGTGTAACAGCAGCAAGTTAAAGTAAGTGGGGGCATGCATACTGACACACAGGTAAAAAAAAAAAAAAAAAAAAAACACTAGAAAAAACAATCAAAACCAAAGCATACTTAAAAATGATACAGTACTGCTACTAAAATAGTTTTGAGAAATTTAAAAAAATGCAGCTTAGCATGGTAAGTCAAAATATACAGATTGTTATGTTAGATGATAGTGAGTTCTACTACTGAAAGTAGTCTGCTTTGTCCATCGTCTAAGGCAGGGGTGTCAAACTCCAGTCCTCGAGGGCCGGAGTCCTGCAACTTTTAGATGTGCCTCTGCTGCACCACACCTGAATGGAATAATTAGGTCATTAAGGCTCTGGAGATCTGATCTACACAAGGAGGAGGTAATTAAGCCATTTCATTCCAGCGGTTTTGTACCTGTGGCACATCTAAAAACTGCAGGACA
>CAEFZY010040668.1:0-38062 GCA_903066815.1 Brachyrhaphis roseni
CCTTCCTTCCTTCCTTCCTTCCTTCCTTCCTTCCTTCCTTCCTTCCTTCCTTCCTTCCTTCCTTCCTTCCTTCCATCCTTCCTTCCTTCCTTCCTTCCTTCCTTCCTTCCTTCCTTCCTTCCTTCCTTCCTTTTTGTTTCCTTTTCATGTTAAATTGTTAAGGAACTGCGATTGACCAAGAGGGATGAAAACATGTTTTTGTTTTTTTAAGGTATGAGCTTTTTGCTAAAATGGCGTCCGATGACCTTGGCCATCAGTTCGCCACAGAGAAACCTGAGAAACCTCAGAGAGCTGCAGGTGAGAATAGTTTTTTGAATAAGTAAATGAAATGACATGTTCTGTTACAACAAGAGTCGAGACGTGGAGCCATGATGTAAACAATATTGGCTGCTTCAGAGAGAAACTACAACTAAATAAAATCTTCAGAAAGAAAAAAAAGTTTTGAAAATATGGATTCATGCAAAGAAAATACAGATAAATTGGAGTTAACACTTCTTAACGTGACTGTAGGTTTTAAACATATTAAACATGGCTGCCAAAAAATTTGGTATTCAGAGGGTGTTACACACTTTTAACATGTAAATACTGTGCAAAAGGATAAACGTCTGACTCAATTTAATCAAATAATTAAGATGATTTTTACTATTTAGCAGTAAATCCCTACTTTTATTTATTGTTTAGAACAAAACAGAAGGAATATCATCTGGAAAGCTTGTGAAAATGTCGGCTTTGTGAGTGACTCTCGCTTTGACATCCGCTTCAATCCTGATGTTTGCTTTCCAGGTACTACATAGACACAGACACACTTCTATTTCTATTTTGTAGTTCATTTACTCCATCTAGCCATCACTTGTGTCTACCTGAACACTAAAGTTGATTTTTTTGCTACATAATTCAACAAGTCCTATCGTAATTACACTAGAAAGTCACTAAAAAGGTGACATAAACTGTCAGCCATCAGTTTTTTCTGGCGTTTTTCTCCAGGTGTGCGTTTTCCCTCCGAGTGTCTCCCAGATGTACAGAGACAGAAACGTCTACTTTGGGACGCTGCTGCGTTTCTTCTCTCTAATCAGATTCCTGCAGTGGTGAGTCGGGTCTGGGAGTGATGAGTCTACTTCAACTCATAAAACCTGAAACGCTCATGGTAATTTAGGCAAACCAAGGAAAACAAAAATGCTTAAAATTGTTTCAAATATGCACAAAAAACTCAAATAGGAAGTTCAGGTCAGTTCAGATTTATTCAAGTTGCTAACCGGCAATTAATGTTGCAGCAATTACATATTTACACACACACACACACACACACACATATATATATATGAGTAAAATTTCTGTATTTTCTACCCACTGAATGAAAAACGAACATGTTTTAACCGAAAATTCACCAGACACACATCTGCAGTTTTAGTTAACATTTCCCAAAAAAACCCCCTCATGCTATTTCTTCTTAATCACCCAGACGATCAAACTAATAAAACATTCAAATAAAAGTAATAGAAAACGCAATAAAAACAATGCTAAAAGTAAAAACAATGTGTTTTTTTAGCTGAGGGACTGCCTCGACCATACAGCTGTCCCGATGGATGGAGCGACTCTGACCTCAGTGATCCATCAGCGGGGCGTAAATGTGCGATATCTGGGTGCCATGTTGAAGGAGCTGGACAAGATGGAGGAAAGAGAAAAACTCAGCCATGTGCAGGTGCACACTGCGTTGATTTTAACTAAAAAACAAATGCACAATTACACATCAATATCTGTATTTATTCACGTAAATAAGAGTCTTCATTAATTATGAAACGGTTAATACAGCTGTGCCATAATTAAAAAAAATGGAAAACACCAACAACAATGCAAAGTATTTGTTTTTTTATAATCAAGCTTTTTTTAAGAAGTAGAAACACATTTATGACTGACTTTTACTAACTTTAACTGCAGCCAAATCAGTTTTTATCTGATTTCTTTAATTTGACTAAATGTTAGCAAACATTTTGAAAGAAAGTGACTCAAATCCTTTTCTTATAACGAGGATAATTTTGTTCAGTCGAGCGAAAAACAAACTGAAAATTTACATAAAAAGACATCTTTATTTGCTTGTTTTTGTTGTTATTTTCTTGACCCACAAATACTTTTGACTCAACAATTTTGGCCATGCGACAAGAAGTTTGGACACCCCTGACATTACTGCTTATCTACCGCATGTAAATGTAATGTAAATACTTGTTTTTAACATTAAAAATATATATCTTTTGTCTTAGATAAATGTCTAACTCTGTCTAAATAATCTATCACATCTTCCTACAGAGAATTTCCATCAGTGAAGTCATCACCAGAAGTGCGAAACACATCTTCAGAACCTACATGAAGGTGATGAGAGAATTTAGTTTAGACCAGTCCTCCTCAAACTGTGGTCGCGGGCGCCCTCTAGTGGCCCGTTAGGTACTGCATGTAAACAACCGTTAATTTATTAGCTCAAAGTGCTAACGTAACGGCACTACGTAAAGATAAGCTAACTGTAGCTTTAGTAAGCTACAGTTAGCTTACCAAAGGATTGTGGTTAAAAATAATAATGGATAAATGGCTTAAGATCAGGTCACTAAATAGAAAGCTTGATGATGGAAAACCTTTTGTTTTTGAACACTTACGATACAGATCTGTGCTGTGATATAACGATGAACAACTGAACCTTTTTACACATAAAGTAAAATTATTTATGTTGAGCTGTATCTACTGGCTGAAAGAAAATGTTTGTGTTTTCCAACGCAACTCAAGTCTATTTTTCTTTTATTGTGCTTCCAAATTACAAACAGCCCTAAAATATTATTAATGTAACTACATTTTTTGATTTTCGTGTGTTTAATAACGTTGCAAAGCTAGAATCCAAACCTTCAAAACCTGTAAATAACTCAAAACGACGTTCATGGTATTATTGTGACCAGTCATATTTACAACACAGCGCCACCCTTCACTTTAAGCGGTACTTAAGAGACTAATATTTTAATTTCAGATTGTATATATGAAGATGTTGTATGAGTGTTTGTTAGATGGGGTCAGTGGTGTTCAGCCTGAATAAGTTTGAAAAACAATGTATTAGACCGAACATTAAATCCTCTGGTTTGAGGTTAATTAACTCACATTTTTCTGTCAGGATGTGGAGCCTGCAGCTTTTTCTGCAGCTATCAGTCACTTCCTAAACTGCCTCCTGAGCTCGTCTTCCGCTGCTGTTCCTGATTCCTGCAGCGATGAGCTGCTGTCCCGCCGCAGGAACCGCCGCCGCCGAACCCAGAGTGACCGAGCGAACTTCCCAACCAGCAGTTTGTGGGCAAAACTGACTTCTGATGATCTGTGGAGCAGGATCAAGACGGAGGCGGAAGATTATTACCACTATGCATTTAAAAGGTGCATTTATGTCTGTGTGGCAGAGCTTACGCTTAGCAGCAGGACTTTCCTTTACTGTCTTTTACTCTCTGCACTCAGTGAAAGTATAGAAGAAGAAATAGAAAAGCACAACCTTCAGAAGATTTCAATTTTGAGAGAGATGTCCATCAAGACAGGCATTCAGGTAGCAATCACTTTTTAACACATCTATATAAGTTGTTTTTATTTTTATATATATATTTTGTGGAATAACATTTTTTTACATCCTAAGAATCACACTTCATCCTAAGTTGCCATTGTTGTCATGACAGGCCAAAGGAAAGCTGTTCTTTGTTTTTAAAATTAACTACTCGATCTGCTTGTTGAACAAAAGATAGGAGTATCTCTAAACCAGAGTTTGAAATTAGTGTATCAGTGGTGTAATTTGTAACTACATACATTCAAGAATAGTAATTATGGAGAACCATTTCCGCCAAAATTAAACAAAAAAAATAAAGAAATACTATGCATATGATTAATTGGCTTCTTTATTGAATCACTTTTGTAATAATTACCTCACTTATATTATTTATTAATTTATTATTTTATTTATCATATATTTATTTTTGATTTATTTGTTTGTTTTTTTGTTCAATTTTGACTGAAATTGCTCTCCATACATATGATTTCAAGGATTTTTGACAGTTTGTTTCTAAATACATTTCCTTAATTCACACAAAAAAGGTTAGACAGACAAATTGTCTCCAGCTGTGATGTGAATAATTTAAGCGGCTGACCTCTTTCCTTCGTCTCTGCTCAGCTGCGGCTGAGAGAGTACGCGTTTGAGTGTCGACACAAGCCAGCGTTCAGCGAGGACGACGTGATGAACATGTTTCCTGTGGTCAAACATCTCAAACCGACGTCGACTGATGCTGCCGGACTCGTACAGCAAGCACAGCAGGCAGCACAGCAGGGTGATTTATTTATTTACCTATTTATTTCAAACAGGTTTTTAAAAACAAGAAAACAAGCAATCAGTAGGACAGAGAAAACATGTCCATACATAACACAATAATTAGCTTATCTCTACTTTTCTGTTTGAAAAGGAGTACAAAGAAGTGAGCACTTATTTAATCCCTTTTGGTTTAATGAGGAATATTACTTACCGACTCAATAATTAAAACTGTTATAATATTCATGTGCCTGTTCAATATACTCTGCTAAAGAGACAATAATGAATGGAAACAATTACATTACATTGAGAAAATGGTTACAAACTGACTCATAATAAGACAAGAAATCTACAGATGATAATAATAATAATAATTGTAAATAACAACTGGACATTCAGCATCAGAATAATTACCAACTACTTGCCAAAGTACACCTATAAACTCATTAATCTGTGTTATATAAGAATAAATTCATAAAAAAACAGAGGAAAAACTAATGATAATAGTGAGATAACAATAATAAGCTACTAATAATGGAAATAGTAACACAGAATAGGTTACATTAACGGTTGTACCTCAGTTGACTGCTAAGGGGAGAAACAAACTCAGAAAAAAGCAATGTGTGAGCCGCACAAAATCAGTTGAAGGCCCTCAAGTGGCCCCCGGGCCACACTTTGGACACCCCTCCTCTGACCTGTCTTAACGATGCTGTTTCTTCTGTAATATTCTCTTAAAAACCTCTGAGGTTTCCACAGAACAGTTGGATTTTTATTGGACTCTTTTTACTAATTAGATGACATCTAAAGCCAAACGGTTATGTCAGATTTTATTAAGAAATATGAGAGTTAATCCCGCAGTTTCTGTGTTGTTTCTCATAATAATTTGCTAATTTGAGTCACACAAAATAAGAAGAATACTTTTCCAGAAGGGTTATAGGAGAAGTGGTTCATTAATTGCTGTTTTCTTCTCTTTTCTTGCTTCCCAGGGTTTCTCAGAGAAGGTCTGGACTTGCTTGGTCGAGCCCTGACTCTTTTCAGCAGCGTTTGTGGGATCCTGCATGAGGACGTTTCCATGTGTCTGCGTCTCCTTGGGCGGTTCAGATACACCTTAGGAGAAAATGATGACGTAAATATTAATTGAAGTTATTTTCTTCCATGATATACCACTTTTATTTCATCCAACACATCAGCCTCTGTTTAAAGTTTTCTTTTCGATGTCTTCCTGTGAAGTATGTGATGTGAAGTAATATTGTCATTTTGTCCATGCCAGGCTCTCATTCTTCAGGAAAAAGCTGTTTTGATTTCTGAGAGAATACAAGGGACAGACCATCCACAGACCGTACAGGACTATGTGTGTTGCTTTACTTCTTCACCAGTCCAACCAGTTTATTGTCTACTATGAGGTGTTTATACCCTTCCTGTGATTTAGACTCACCTGGCGCTGTATTTCTTTGCCGGAGGCCGCCTGTCGACTTCCCTTCAGCTCCTGTATCGCGCTCGATACCTCATCCTGCTCGTTATCGGAGAAGATCATCCACAAATTGCACTTCTGGATGTAAGTCCAGTTTTATCTGCTTTAGCATACTTTAAAAATCTCTTTATGTTAGTTGTCGTTTTAATGGGGATTGACCAATCCTCATTCACCAAACGCTTTGTCAGTGCTGCCATCATAAACACAAACAAGAGGAGTTTGCCGGGGTTTTAACTGGACCTGAGTGCTTTTGTCAGCAACAAATACTCTAAAACTAACAATAAATGTATAAAAATCACATGATTTTCTTTGTTCACTGCAATAACACTGAAGTATTATTTTGTCTAGTTTGTAGTAGAAAATACCTTAGTCCACTTGAATTAAGACAAAGCATTTACTTACGTTAATCGTGCCTATTCATGATTGTCAATGTTTTTTTGTCCCATTAAAAACAAAACTGTTGTACCTTTATTTTCTTCAAACGGTGTTGTCTGCAGCTCATTCGTTTTGTAATTGAAGTATTTCTGTTGTTTTTTGGGTCTTATCTGACAGAGTATGCTGGGTTTAGTCCTCCATGCCCTGATGGAAAATGAGCTTTCACTGAAGTTCCTGCAGAACGCCTTGACTTTAACCTCTAAATATCACGGTGCAAAATCACTGAAGCATGCACACAGGTATGCATGTCATGTTAGTTGTTTTTCTTCCAGTTCGTCTGAACTAATTTACATTTCTTTCTGTTTTTTTTTCAGTCACCATGTGCTTACCATTGTGTATGAAAGCAAAGAGGAGTTTCATTTAGCTCTGCAACACGAAAAAGAGGCTTATATTATATATAAAAACCAGGTGAGCTTTTAAAAACTCATTTTTTAACTATTTTGCTCTGGATTGTCAAGGCGCTTTTATATTTGTTGCAAACTTACAGCTTGGTGAGAGCAGTGACAGCACAAAGGAAAGCTCAGAATACCTGCAGAGGCTCACGGATCAGGGTGTGATCCTCCAGAGAGCCATCCGCCACGTCGCTTCTGGCAAACCCAGTGCCTCTGTCTCTCCTCCGAGGGTTTGTTCACATTTAAGATAGCAAATAAACTCAGCAAGGCTCAGTTTGGTGCCAAACCTGTTCTGTTTTTCTGGCAGTTGCCAAATCATCCTGTGATTCTGCAGCAGCTCAACCTGACTTGTGGGATTACTTTCATCCCACCCAGGTAAAAAAGATGAGGGCAGGGCATCTTGATTAAACAGTCAAGATGTAAATTGCTCATTTAGTCTTGATAAAAATTTAACGTAGATAAGGATTTCATCTTTGATCCTGTCTGTACTGTTTCTTTATTTCTTTTTAGTGAAAAAGAGCTGAGGGCAGAACTGAACGAAAAAAGAAAAGTTCAAATAGAAGACGTGGAATATCAATTATTAAACCAAAACGGCAACAAGCAGCAGCTCTGAACTGTGGACCAAAAGGAAAACCACTGCAGCCCACCTGCTTGTTCTGGGGGAATGGCTCAGTGAGAAACTGGGTTACCCAGATTCAGCTGAGTCTTTTAGAAACTACAGCAGCTTCTGGACTGCTACAGATGAGTGAAAAACAATTTTAAAAATGATCTTTAATGTAATGGTATAATCTGACAGTAAAAATTACAGAAAAAGCCTTTAATCTGTGTGTGTTACTTAGTGAAAATCAAAATGAGAAATATTTATATATATATTTAAGTAACAAGTGCAAAAATCAGTATGCATGCCTTACAATTCCTGCAAAATAAAAGCAATAGAATGTGTTTAATGTATGTTTTCTTTTTTAGTTAAATATAGCATCGAGAAACTTCTAGTTTGTATTTAATGGTATCTTGTTTCCTCGAGGAATAAAGTGCACAATCGCACTTCAAACAAGGCAGATTTGTGTTTATCCTAATAAATTAGGAAATCCCTCACTGTAATAAAAACATCTCTAGTTACTGTAAATGACCAGCAGCAGAGTTTTACTGTATTTGTATGGTAAGTCTGTACTTACAGACGGTAAAATTCTGGCAACCACATCTGCCGGTATTTTACCATAAATTAGATATGTTTTTTTTTTTTTTTACAATGCTGCAAAAAAATATACTTGTCTAATCTTGCTTTTATGGACAGTCAGAAACTTTAAAACAAATTAGTTTTACATCCTTCAAAGTTAAAGATTGCCTGATTAGTGATATAATGAAGACTTTTTATTTCTAGATGTGAAATAAATTTATAAGATGAATTGCAAAAAATAATACTTCCTTACTATAGAAAGATAATGTTACATTTTAAATAAAGCAACATGAATGGAAAAGTACAACATATTTCACTGGATCTCATAAACCATGTGTCAAACTTAAGGCTCGCGGGCCAAATCTGGCCCGCCAGAAATTCTTATGTGGCCCTTTAGACTCTACAAACAGAACCGTCAGGATTACAGTTGTGTGCTTAAATATTACTTTATCAATCAAATTGGAAGTTTTATATGTATTGTGCCAAATTATATATAAGTGAAAAGATGTTTAATAACATTATTTTTCTTGATGTGAGCCAAAATAAAAGGAGTTTGACAATCCTGTAATAAAGCAAGTGTGCTTGCTGCAACTAGAATGCTTTTAAGAATCTTTCAGCAGGAAATCCAAACATACCAAAGAAAAATAAAATTCAGAATAATACACAAACCTTAACACAAACAGCAGGTATGCTAACCAAAGACTAAGCATGAATAAGCAGGTGAGTGTCATTCAGTAAACACACCAGGTGTGACAGAGAAAGAGGAAACAGAAGAACAACTTCTGCAAAAGAAAGCATGAAGTAAAACTGCCCACAATACAAATTATAGGGCATCAAATAGGATGAACAATAACTGACTAACCTGTAAGAATAATGTCGTTTAGTTTTAATAATGGATGTCATCTACAGTGCTGCACATTGTTTCTCTTTGGTTTTTTTTTTCACACTTCAATGTTTTAGATCATAAAACAAATTTTAATGTCAAAAATAAACTGGTCAAATACAAAAGATAATTTTCAATATGGTTTGCATTTTCTAGATCTGTTTGGGGTCATGCCACTCCAAATCAATGAGATTTAAGTCCAGGTTTGATTTGGTCGTATTTTCTCTGGCATCTTATTTAAAAGACTTTAAACTATGACATGAACCTTTGGCGGTTTTTCAACCTGAACTTTTTTAGTTCGATTCTGGTCACTGGCCCATAAAGCAAACTGAACAGAACTAAGGTCTCTACACAACTTAACTATGTTAAATCAAAACGTCTCAACCGGAGCCATAAAGTATTTAAGAGCGCTTAAAGTCCATGACAGGTCTTGTATTTTCAGTTTCTGTATTATGACCTTGCAGTCTCTAATGTCTCCACTAGGTCACACACTCGTTCCACGGTCACTTCCCTGTACGTGAGATCATTTTGTTTTTCTTTTTGATAACCTGAATATTAACGTTTTTAATGCACTAGTAACCCACTAGCATTTAATCAGTGCTAGCTTCACTGCCAGTAAGAAATCATGTTTTCATCTGGTTGTCATGGTGACTGATTGAATTTCTCAACATTATTTTTTAATCTTGATCATTTCTCTAAATAACTTCAATTTGGTTGCAGCAACAAAGCATGGTAACTCTTTATGTGTTATCAATCCTTATGAAGTCCCATGTTTTTTTTCACTCTCACAGTTTTGTTCAGGTCATTGAAAACTTTTGTACTAGTCCACCGTTTTCTGTTTGAGTTTCAGATTTATTTGCTATTTTCTCCAGATATTTTCAGGAGAAAAGCTTAAGTCTGCACTCTGAACTGAGATAATGTCTTTACATGAACAGGAACAGAGCCTGGGAGTGAGTGCAATAAAATGTGGGATTTTGTTTCTTCTGGCTAGATTTTTTTTATTATTGTTAAATTAAAAGCCATATTAATGATTTGCTTTAAAACATTCAATGTTTTCCTTCTTTCTTTAAGGAAATTAAAAAATAAATCTTTACTGAATCATTTACAAAACCAACAACTTATATACTTTAACTTTAAGATATGATTAAGTAACTCTTTATTACAGCTGTTATCTAATAACCCTACATTATCTTTTCTGTTGAATCGTTTGTATCTTATCATAGCTGCAGTTGTTCAACTTAAGCCCAGATCTCACCGCTATACATTTCTGTCCAGTGTTACTGTGGAATTGGTTTTAGACACTTAGTAAGCTAATTTGGGTGAAAAAATTAAATGAACAAGTCTGACACAGAGTCAGCAGAACACTGAAGGCTGATGATATAACGACATGAAGGCTACTGGGTCAGTAGCTCCCATTATCCAGTTGACCAGTTTTATTCCCACTAAAATATGCAAATAAGTATAAACACAGGACATTGGCACTTAAAGCTAATTGATTCACAGTTATCAATTAATGTCCTTTTAACATAAAAGATGCTCTTTTAAAAATTGGAATAAAAAATACAAAACATCAGGATGTTTTTGTTTTTTTCTATGAATGATCCCATTGTTAAATAACTACAGTAAGTCCTCACTATAAATAACAAATGCAATGTTAATATATTTACTCCTTAATTGCTAGTTTTATTATTTAGATTTTTAACATTAATTTATTTATGTAAGAAAAAGCACAAAATGCTTATTTTATTCCCATCTCATACATGCTACTTGGATTTTTTGAATTTTTTTGCGTGTAATGTATTATATTTTTTCAATTTAAATAAAAACAAATAACTCCAGTCATCATCATAGATAAGAAATCAAATAGAAAACACTCACAAAAAATAAAATTTATATTTGACAATTTTTTTTAATTGTCTGATTCATATCAATTTCTACTTGACGTGCAAAGTTGTCTAAAAATCTTAACAAAATTTTATTTTTTACCCCATCATGTCATGTCTGAATAGTATTACAATAAAATTACTAAAATTATATAATTAATAAGCAATCTAATAAAATCCGCCCACTAGACTTTTTAATTAGGTTTTTTATATATATATATAAATTTTATTTCATTTGTTTTTTGAAAGTTTTAATTAATCCCTTTTTTTAAATGTTCCTCAATGAAAACAATATTCTAAAGAAAACAAACAGCCATATAAACTGGTGACGTATTTTCCTCAAAACCATGAGCGTGAGGTGTGCCCGTTACGTTACGCGCCGCCGCCCACTTCAACGTGCGCGCTACCGGCGTCCAATCGCGACCGTTAGCCAGGGCCGGGCGACTGCGGTGGGAGAGGAGAAAATCTGACCGTCCGTGCCGGCTGATGTGAAAAGTCACGATACCGCAGTCAAACTACGCAACGCCCCAGCACATGCACAGGCCTACTAAGGGAAATATGAAGTTCTTCATGTGTAAAATGGTGAGTTAGAAGTTCGTAGACGCGTTTGTTCGTTTGTTTTGGCACTTAGTTAGACTTGTTATTTTGACGAGGGATCGCCTGCAGTGTCTGCGCTTTCCCGTTCCCATCTCAAAATGGCGGAGAGGCCGAAAGCTAAGCTAGGCTAAGCTAAGTGAAGAGTCAAAGTTATCATTGTTTAAGGCAGCTAGTTGAAGACTATGGGTATTTTACGGCTTTACTTACCTATACAAAGAGCTTTTGTTATTTCAGAACCAAACGTGATCTTCTTTATCAGTGCGTGATTTGCTTCAAAACAGTTGTTTTGGAGCCTAGGTAGCTAACGTTAGCTACGCCTTTTTTTGGAAGTTCTGAGTGGATGAGCCAATTAGGTTTGTTACTAACACTTAAAATGTCAGAGTTAACCTTATTTCTGTTGTTAGCCTTAATGGCTCTGTTCCGCTCAACTCATTTTTGTCATTGATTGAGTATTTAATATACAGACAGTGTTATTCATACTTAATTTACTTATATTCACCGATGATTGTTTATTTTCATTAAGCAGTGTTATGTTGATGAGCCATTGGTTTTTGAGAGTAGATGCCCTGTCCGTGTTATTGACCGTGGTTGTATAAATCTATTGGTCTCACTTGACAGCTGAGCTTGGTGTTTAGTGTGCTAAGCTAACCTTAGCTGGAAAGGGCGTTGCTGATGAGCCTCTGCTGCAACGTTGCCCTTGCGCCTGTAGAAGCTCAGAAAAAAACCCGATTTTTTGAAAATCTCTTTCTAAATAAACACAACTAAATAAGGTTCTGGGATTTTAAATTAGCATAAAGTTCCTCTTAAGTCATGAGAAACAGCTAAGCTATGTTTAACTGGTTCTAATCAGTGAAAATAAATTTATACATGTGAATTATTACCTCCTGTTGCACTGCATGGTTTGTGGTGGGTTATGCGTGTTGACTGTGGAAGCAACGTGTCAGATTTGCATGAAAATATTGACCACTCCCATTATACTTATAAATGTGTATGATATATGCATGAGGTATTTTGGTCATTAAATATTTAGTATGCAAAGAAGCTAATGGTTTAAACAAACTCTGCTCTAAACGCCAGAAAAGTTATAACAGTAGATTTATAAGAATGTACAATTTCATTACCTTTTTTCCCCCTCAATTATGTTTTGTTTTGTTGGCCTATAAAACTGAAAATTAATCTTATTTATTACTATTGTTTCTTTGAAATGACTGATTCTAGTTATTTTTCCTGAAATAATATGGAGGATTAGCATTATCATCAGGTTAGGTTATATATCTCATTGTATTATTTAAAAAAAAAAAAATTATCTTTAAATTTGAATAGCTAGTTTCTGGTCTGCTGTGGCACATGCATAGTAATGGAAAACCATTTCTTGCATAATCCTCAGCTCCAGATCAATGCAACCTTTCGAAAACATGTATCCCCATTTTGTGCCTGGGTTGCCATTTTATCCCTGCGTACTTGCATATTAACTTCTTTATTACCTACCCAATTAACAAAGTAATCATAAAAGTACTCGTTTTAAAATTTATTTTAATTTTACATTATAATCTTATGCTTTGATTCACACTATTTCTCCTAATCAAATAGGAGTTTATGACTTTTGATGGCTTTAAATTTGAAGTTTTATTTATTTATTTATTTACATATTTGTTAAAAAAGTCACTATGTTGTGGTAGTATAATATGAGACGGAGAATTTGTGGAAAAAAATTGAGCTCCTCTATTTCCTCCCTGGTCAGAATCAGAGCCAGGAGGAGAAGACAAAACCATCTCCTCTCCCCTCCTTCCAGTTTTCATCCTACTTGTTATTAGCTAATTACTAAAGAGTTTGAAGAAAAGATTAACAGGATAAAGCTAAAGATTCATAATGATGGTGAAATGACCAGGAAGCATTTAAAACAGGGATGTAGAAGATAAAATTAATGCTAAACCATTTGTGTTTATGCTGTAGGTATTAATTTGAATATTTGTTGCTGCGACTGAAAATGTGAGTGGTTTAATGTTTATCCAGTAAAGAAATGCGAATGCATTTCCTGTAGATAACCCAATGAATGCTCATTAATTCAGTAAAATAATTTAGATTTTAGATGGTTTTTCATTTTTGTTTGCAAAAGACTTATTTTAAAGTGTCTCTTCTCCGGTATTAAAGTTTAAATTTGTCAAACGTTATTAGATAATGGTATGAAATATTGTGAGCTGTTCTGGTTTGTAAACAAACACCTTCTTCTGGTTTAACCTGACCTCTCAGAGACTCGTTTAGCTTAGAGGTAAAACTGAACAGCTTGACTCAAACGTGACTCAAAACCGCAGGATGATGCATTAAGAGTCACAAACTATCATAGATAACAATCAGCCTTTCACTTTATTTTAACCTTACATAGATTAAGTATGAGCTCTTCTCATTGTCTACCTAATCTGTTTGAGGTTTTGGCCGCAGATTTAAACAAAGCAGAAAACTGTAGGATGTTACATTTCTTTTCAATTTAGTTTCTTTTTCTCTAATATGTTCGTTGGTTTAATAGTTGGAAGTTGTAGTTTGTTCAAAATGAAGTAACCACAATGTTCCACCTGGAGATGCTACTAAGCAGCACTACTGCATGTTTCAGTGCAATTAAATAAAGTTCATGTAATGTCACAGTCTAAACCTGCTACCCAATGGTGGCTTTGTTCACCTGCATACTTGTTTTTATTTAATATTTCAAACAAAGAGAACATGGTAGTGTATATTTATGTACTTCTGATCAGAAAAGAGATATACACATTATTGGACTAGTCTGCAGGAACATAGGATATATATACATATATATATATTTTTTTATTTATTCCATAAAACAAGTTCTACAAATGTTTTGTTTATAATGCACCATTATTTTTGCAACGTCCGTCCATTTGTAACAAAGAATTTGTGAGATCTTGACCGTTTCATTTCAGATATTGAGTTTTTATTTCACATGTTGTTTAATTTGATTTTCTCTCATTAAGTTAAGAGCTGATATTCTAGCAACAGAACAGTCTAGTTTTTTATTTATATAGTGAAGATTCAAAAGAAAATATTTACTTTGAAACAAATGTCACATGAAGGCATTGCTGGAGTTTAGGTGCTGCTGTTTTCTGTCACGTTCAGTGTCAGCATTGTATTCTGAGAATTGGACTCTAATTTAGACAATTGCATGGCTTAGCCTCCCTTCTTTGATAAACTGACACATAGATCGGACTTTGCACCATTTTTCCTCTTTATTCATGACTCTTGTTCTCTTTCTTGAGCACCAAGTCTAGCTGACGGTACATTCATCTGTCAGTGTGAGGGTAAGAAGTTTTGCAACACTTTGATGCCATTTGAAAAACTGAAACAAAGACCCAGACTCGAAGTATCACTAATTTCTAAAAGTGTTTGGGTGACAGTTGCAGTTCCAGGTATCTTCAGCAGGTGCCGAAGCCGCCGACCGTTATGTTTATGCAATAGTTTGGAACGTGGCCTGTTTGGTCAACTGGATGCTTTTGAAGCTCCCAGCTGAAATCCCTGCTCTGTTCTCACTTCAGCAATTCATATGTTTGCTGGTTTATAAAGAGAGCTCCTAACAGTGGCTTGAATAATTTTCCATTAGACATTTAAGTTTTAATTAAAATCTTATTATGACTAATTTTTTATGAAGCAATATGGAGAGTGAATCAAAACCATACTGAAAAGCATCAATTAGTATCCATTAGGTTTGCATGACATCAGGAAAACGTGTAATTTCAATATTGTTGCTGGATAATTTGATTTTCAATTATGAATAAATCATATATTTCTAACTTTATTCTTTGTCTTGCTTCATCACAATTGGGCCTATCACAATAATAAATTTGCTGGATGATGGAAGTTATTGTGAGAAACAATAATGTCTTTTGAGACCATTTCCAAGTGATAGTCATAATAGCATAATAATGCAAGAACATATTCTCAAAGATCAATGAACATATTCTAATGAACATTTAACAAAGGAACTGGAAGACAATATTTTTTTTTTTAAAGAAATAAACAAAATGACAAATAAAATGAATTATTTAGTCTCTGCAAACAAAATTGTTCTTCAAAAAATGGGCTAGTTGAGACCAAAGCAAAGAGAAACAATAAATCATGCAAATGGAAATTATTGAACTTGTTTTAATTTATTTTGGGATTAATTGATTTATTGCAACAGGCAATGTGCCCACCACTCTGAGCTCATAAAGTATGTATCACATCTGGGCACGGAGGGGAGCCGAAGTCAAATTAATAAGCCAATTGTTGTAGCTATTAAGCTTTTCGATTGATATATTTTGCAACAAACAGAACACATGGCGATAACATCACCTGATCCCAGACAGTGTCTAGTTAAAGTCCTGGCTCTCTGTTTGGTGATCCTGTTAACTGCTGTCCCGTCCCTCTTTTACGTTGCACTGTCAGCTGTATGGAGGACTAGTGGGCTGTCTCTCTCTCTCTCTCACACACACACACACACACACACACACACACACACACACACACACACACACTTTGTGTTGTCTGGTGTAGCTGCTAAGCTGCTTAGTGCTTTACAGCACCAATCTTCACTGGAGTTCAAGAATGAACACTATCGTTAACCTGTCTCACTTTTTACTTTGTGTTGTTCAGACTAAAACTAAAATCAGGATTAAAATATTTAAACTTGGGATGAAATATTATTTCAGACACTTTGTTTTGGTTGAGAATTTAAATAAAACCACACAGTAATACAAGAAAGATCAGCAGATGTTTTCATTTATCCAGCTTCTTTTGTAACTCAGACATTTATGACGTGCATTAATTACACTTTAGTTGTTTGGTAAAAAGCACCGTATTTTCCGGACTATAGAGCACACCTGATTATAAGCCGCACACAGTACATTCTTAAAGGAAAAACCATTTTGTACATACATAAGCCTCACCTGTCTATAAGCCGCATGTGCCTACATACAGACGGTACACAGAAAGAGTTTTCAAAGTTTTAGTAATATACCTTAGCTTTTTTTCCAAACATTGCCTGTGACGCGGCAGTAACACAGCAGCAATATGGTAGCACAGCACTAACAGGGCTGGTTAAAAAAAACATACCGGTAAAAGTCACTGCGAGCCGTCTTCATCTTCCTCTTGAGCAAGGAGACGTGTTGTTACATTGAACTTGCATCTTCCTCTACACACATATTCCCCCTTTCTCACTCTTACCTTTTCTGCTCGAGCGCCCCTGGTGGCCGTTAGAAAAAATGCATAAATAAGCCGCATCATTGCATAAGCCGCAGGGCTGAAAGCGTGAGACAAAAGTCGCGGCTTATAGTCCGGAAATTACGGTATTAGTCTGGTCAGAAGTGGTCATTAGTTGTGAATTAGCTGGGATTCACCGATTGCAGTTTTCTGGCCGATCTCCGATTATCGATCTTTTTAAAAAGCTTAACCTGCCAATTCCAATTTTGGTTGATACCAATTGTTTTTGTCTGAAATGTTGCTCAGTATAGCAAGAAAGTTGCTGAACTGGCAACAGGGGGGTGACTATTGTTGACTGTAAACGTGCAGACCTGACCTGGTGGGCCGGTCTGTCAGTCAAACCTCTCACTGCAGAGCAGAAGAGGATTTTTAGATGTTGGCTGAAATAAATAAGATCGGCTTCACATGTAAAAATCGGCCGATCACTGATCTCCCAAAATTAAGGAAATTGGCACCAATAAATCAGCTGGCCGATACATCGGTCCGTGCAACCCTAGAATTAACCATTAGAAAGACAGAGATTTTTTTTGATTTTTTTTTTTCCCTTCACTGAGTCTCTCCAGCAATCAGAGTAAGAAACAGGAAAGTGTATGGAAAGCTTAATAATTGTGGCAGAGCAGAATATATCACAAAAATATACATTAACTTGCCTCACTATCGCTTGTTTGAGAACTTCAACATAGAGGTGAAACATAAGTGTGAAAATGGTTTAGTATTTTTTTTATTTGTTGTATTTCTGCACTGCAGAAATCAGAGATCACGATTCACATCATGAGGGTCAGTGATGGGATTCTCCCAAACGGATCCATCAGATTGAAGATTGTAAAAAATAAAAAAAATAAAAAACAGTTAGCTTCTGTCGAATTACCTCGCTGGCTAAAAATCATATTATAATTTTTATCCCTTCATTTTCTGTTCGAATCAAAATGATTGCATCTGCTAATAACAGGAAGCACTTTTTTAGTGATCAGCATTGGTTAAATTTTTTTATTAAAACAAAGCTGGAATGTAGCTTAAGTATGTAAATTCTTTAGAAAAAAAATCATACATCATACAAATGTGTGACTCTTAACTTTTCTCTTAATATACAGCACTGGGCAAAAAAATTAAGAGATCAGTTAAAATGATCAGTTTCTGTGATTTTACTCTTTTTAGGTATATGTTTGAGTAAACTGAACATTTCTTTTATTCTATGAACTACTGACATGTCTCTGAAATTACAAGCAAAAATGTATAGTATTTTGCAGAAAATAATGAAAAAGATGCAGTGCTTTCAGACTTCAAATAATGCAAAGAAAACAAGTTCATATTCATTTAGAAACAACAGTACTAATGTTTTAACTCGGGAAGAGTTCAGAAATAAATATTTGATGGAATAACCAGGAGGTTTTTAATGTGGTTCAGTGCAGTGGGCTCCTAATTTTTCCAGAGCTGTATGTTTCCTAACTTTATATTTTACATCTATATGGTGCATTCAGAAATAGATTAGTGTAATTCTCTGGGATTCAAGATTTTACATTTCTAGCATCGGTTTTATAAAAACAATCCTTCTACTTAAATGTACATATTTCTTTTTTTTCCACTAATAAAGAATACTTTTTTTCACAACTTTCTGTTCAAGCAATTTAAAAGTTTCCTGAAATAAAGATGGATTTCTTTAAAAAATATTAATCAGCGTTTTTCTTCTCTTCTCCAGGTGACGGATATGTTGTGCCACTGACTGAGCGGGTGACATTTGGACCTTTGTAAACCTTCTTGGCGCCTTGTAGCAGCACAGCAGAAGCACCTGCAGGTTCCCTGTCCTCCTCCGAGCGGCTTTCCCTTTGCCACCTGCGATCCTCGGAGGGATCGGGCTCCTCCTCACCCAACGCTTCACCTCACCTCCCCGCGAGGGAGCGAACAGCGGCCGCCATGGTGCTGTCACAGAGACAAAGAGATGAACTGTGAGTGCAATTATAAGTAAGATTACGTGTGAGCAAGAACAGACATGTGCGCTGCAGCTCATTACCAGCAGCACCTGCAGGTTGGCTAGTCGCACTGCGGCGCATCGCACGTTTTCCTTTTGAAGACGGTCCAGAAGTCCACACTTGTAGATGTGAAATTAAATCTTCTACAACAGCGGTGTCAAAGTCATTTTCGTTTTGGGCCAAATCAAGATCATGAATGCTCTTAAAGGGCTGGTTGTGCCAGAATGTATTGATAAAATCTGTTTGCAAACTGTTAAAATATCAATTAATTCTTAAAATATTATTGAACATCTTTTCAGTTCCTCCAGGATTTCGTGATTCTTTTCGTGATTTTTATTTTTTATTTTTTGCAATAAAAATCTTAAGTATTTGTGGTACTAATTTGGAAATATTTGTGCTTATTTATGACGGTAAATGCGACTTTTTATTACTCTCTGTGTAGATCATGGACTTTAATCTGACATCAGTTAAAGCTGAGGCAGCTGTTTAGTACAAGTAAGAAAGTTTTTGACAACTTTTGAGAAAAATCTGCAATAAAATCTCAATTATTAGCCCAAAAAATGAGCGGATTTGTTTAACTTTTTTTTGTGTGAATTTCCACAATACTCAAGAAACTGGAGGGACTGATTGATATAATTTGGCAGGAAGCAGATAAAAACTGCATTGATTTGATTGATAACATAATATGTGAGCACACTTAGTGTTTAGTCTAAACTCTAGAGGTCCCATAAAAAGCTATGGCGGGCTGAATTTGGCCCACGGGCCTTGAGTTTGACACATTGTGTTGTACAACAATCTGAAATCAGTGGCGGAGCCTGAAGAGACGTGAGCTGCAGGCGCTTCACTTGATAGCTGCTTGGTGAATATTTCATAACCTCCATGACAGCAGGAAAGAAGCGAGGGGGATGGGGGACGACGAGCTTTACGCCGTTATGACCTTCACCTCTGTTTAAGCACAGACGACGAACAATATTTAATTATTTTTTTTTACTTATTGCAGTTATCCCACTGATATTCTAATGTTTGAGGGCCAAGTTGAATTAAAGCAGCAAGGGTCTAAAGTTTGTAGTCTGCAACAGTCTGCTTGCTCCAAAGAAGCCCAGAAGCTTCAGCCTAAATTTAGCACTTCGCTCATGAAATATTCACCCTCCGTCTTATAAAAAAAAGCCTGTTTCTGCATTTATATAATTTTGTGTCTCTGTATTTGTGTTAAACCTCACTGCACCATCCGGCTCTCTCATCAGCTCTGCCTTCATGACGAGTCGATGGTTTCCATGGCAGCAGCAGCACTGTTTCCCCGCGCACCTTTTCTTTATTTTTATTTGGTCTTTTTCCAGAAAAATGTGATTCGTTTCTGTTTGCTCAGGCTGACATTTAAGGTTGAGTTGCTAGACGCTCCCCTCTGTTTGCCTGGGCGCGGTCTGCCATATTTTAAGGAGGAACGTCGGCTAGCATCGATTTAATGGTGTCACGGTTTCTGTGCAGACATTCACCTGATTTATGGCATATTCAAAATAAAGAGCACACACTGTAAGTGGGATGAAATTGGCCTTCAGATTACTAATAATGTTTCTTTTTCTAGAAATCGAGCTATAGCTGACTATCTTCGTTCCAATGGATACGAGGAAGCCTATTCTACCTTCAAGAAAGAAGCAGAATTAGATATTGTAAGGCGCAACAAATTGAAGAGTAATGTCTTTTTTTTCTAATGGGAGGGACTTCCTTTCTCAGTATCTGTTTGCTTTGGTTGTAGAATGAAGAGGTAGATAAGAAGTATGCTGGGCTTTTGGAAAAGAAATGGACCTCTGTTATTAGATTACAAAAGAAGGTAAGGAGAATCTTTTTACGCTTATGTCTAATCCAGGGGTGTCCAAACATTTCGCCAAGTTATAATAGAAATAATAGCAGTTAAAGTTGTCTTTTTGTAGAAAAAGGATAGCGGCAACTCTTGAAAATGATTTTGCACATTTTTCTGTATTAAAAGAAATTTAATCTAGTTCTCAAATTAAATTTTAAAATTTAATTTTTAAATTAAATTTCAATGAAATTCTTATTGAAATACAATAAGAATTTCAATAATTGAAATTCTTATTGTAGATGGTGAAGACTGTGGTCAGGAAATGCCTCCAGTAGCAGTCTGTGTTACAGTGAATTTGAAGAAACCTCTGACTGAAGACACTCTTATTTTCCTAAGACAGTCTCATGAAATTATTTTCAAATTCTTTTGGGCTCGACTGATCAAATTTATTCAGCTATAAGAATAAGATTTGAGTCGCTTTCTTTCAAAATAAAAGCTGATTTAGGAACAACAAAGTTCTGCTTATTATAAACGCTTGGTTATAAAAATACAAATACTTTATATTGTATTTAACAGTTTCCATTGTTTTACCCTGACTGGAAATAGGAAAGTTTTCATTTGTGTCAGTCTTGAATCACTCCAATGGCCACAAATGGCCCCCGCGCCGCCCTTTGGACACCCCTGGTTTAATGAAATGAGAACAAGCGTCAGTTCTGTTTTTGAGATGCTTTCCTTGCTGGTGTAGGTGATGGAGTTGGAGTCGAAGCTGAATGAGGTGAAGGAGGATATGACGTACGGCGGACCCGTTGGTCAAAAGAGAGATCCGAAGGAGTGGATCCCCCGCCCCCCGGAGCGATACGCCCTGAGTGGGCACCGTGCCCCAGTCACACGGGTCATTTTCCACCCCGTGTTTTCCGTCATGGTGACGGCCTCTGAAGATGCCACCATCAAGGTGTGTACAGGTGACATACTGACTACATGAGATACATTTTACTAAATCAAACAAAGCTAGCACCTTTAAGGGAATAAATTGGTGCCATCTTTATATGCATGTTCACTTTAAACTGTAGCTGGATGAAATAAACATGCTGCATGTTTATGAAAACAATTAGAAGATGGAGCTGGTAGATTAACATATTAATTTATTTTCAGAGGTGGGCAGAGTAAAAGAGTAGCAGTACTTCAACATGTTTTTATTCAAGTAAAAGTAACAAGTACCCGTCTAAGAAATTACTGAAGTTAGAGTAAAAAGGTATTTGGTAAAAAGCCTACTCAAGTACTGAGTAACTATTCAAATTATCAGTCATTTAATATTTAAAAATTACATCATCAGATGCACCAAATATAAAATAAAGTGGAAATATATAATAAATGTAACTAGCTGCTACCCAACTCTTATTTTTAAGTGCTTTATAATAGTTTTCATACCTTTTAGGCTGTTTATGTTAAGATATAATCATAAATTCTGAATGTATTTTATTGACGAACAGTTTGGATTGTCGTTTTAACACTTAAATTATTTGATATAATTGAGCCCGTTCCACCTCTGGCTGTTTGTTTTTAGGGTTATTGTCCTGATGGAGTTTCAGGTCTTCTGACTTTTCCTGACTAAATCTAAAATAATAAAAGCTGTGGTTAAAATTCATCCAGCAGATCCTGCTCAGCTCTGACCCTCGAGTTCAAAGCGGACCGCAGATCTGAGCTTGCTCTCCGTTTTATACTCACTTCCTCCGCACTAACAGGCCACCTCCCTCCTCCTTTTTCTGCCGTGTCACTTCTCATCTATGTGAACACGTGACGATTCTTGCCTTGTCTGCACCCAAACCCCAGATCCTAATTTGTAAATGTTTTTTTTTAAACCTGTGCTGCTTTTTAAGTTTTATTTGTTAGAATTTGTTTTTATCTGAAACTGAAAAACTGTGTTTGTGTTTGTATTATTCTGGGTTTCTCAGTAAGTCTCTGAATTCCTTTGCTAAAACACATTTTGCTTGATGGCACAATCTGTTTTTGTAGCTGCACTGATCAGAATGTTGTGACAACATTCTGCAAATTACAAATTACAATTTATCTTTAATAGTAGCATAAATTATGTAGAAAAGGCACAAAACAATATTTTCCAGCCTTCCTGAATCGAGTATCAATCAGTTTGTTTTGGAAGCAGAGGTGATGTTACTCCATGTGTGTAAAACACAGCTTTATCTAGATATTGAAACAAAAACAAATTGATTAGAGTTGAGATTTTAAACTGATTTTAGCTGGCATAATTAAAGCATTATTCTGTGTGTTTAGTCCTTACAGACAGTAAGACATTTACCTTAAACTCTAAAAGATATTAAAGATGATGTTTTTTTTTACTTAATGTGGTTGATTTCTCTGTTCAGTTCCAGTTTGCAGTTCTTGTTTTTGTTTTTTTTTTCTATTTAGGATTTTAGTTTTAAGCCCCTGACTGATTTCTGTGCCTTCAGGTGTGGGACTACGAGGCAGGAGACTTTGAACGAACCCTGAAGGGACACACGGACTCGGTGCAGGACATCTCCTTTGACCAGACGGGGAAGCTGCTGGCCTCGTGTTCAGCTGACATGAGCATCAAACTCTGGGACTTCCAGGGCTTTGAGTGCATCCGGACAATGCATGGTGAGAACATTTACAGATTTAGTAACACCTGTTTCTGAATGACACGCCCACAGATGCAAGAGGCCACATCTGGGTTCTGAATTAAGTGTAAGCTTCTTTTTTCTTCTTTTTTTTTGTATAATCCAACTAAGGGAAAAAAATGGCGTCTCTATTGGAAAGATGTCCAATGTTTTTGTCACGTGGGTCAAAATTGTCAACCAAAAAAAGAAAGTCAAGAAAATAAACGTGATATCAAGCAAATGAAGTAGTAATTTTATGTTGTAAAAGGATGTCATTCATTGGGGGGCTTAGCTGAAGAAATTCATTCAGGACTTGGGCCACTTTCAGTGAAAATCTTTGCTATATTTTAATAAAATATGTCAAACAAGTTTAATAAATTAAACATGAAATACATTTCTATAAGTTTAATTTATACATGATAAATTAAACAAGTTATTAAACATGTTTAATGAATTAAACTTATTTAATTAAATTAAAGTTGATTTGGATCATACTATAAGTTAATTTAATAAATTGTTTTATTAAATTAATTAAACTTGTTTAAATGTAATAAATTAAATAAAATACATTTAAGTTTAATTTAATAAATTAAATACATAAATTAAAAAAATATATTTTAATAAAATAAAGTTTAATAAATTCAAGTTTATTTGGATGCAAATCATCTTTAACAGACGTGGTTCTATTTATCATAAAAGCCTGTTTTTTAAAAAACCCTGAATACTTTGGGTTGTAATAAATTATGTTTTATCCTTATGACAAATGAAACGTCTCCATCTGCATCAAGACCTTGTGCTGGAATTTGTATCATTCTTGAATTGCGGTTGGTGGGCCGCTCAAAATCAATTTAAGAGCCACTAATGGCCCCCGGGCCGCACCTTGGACACCCTTGAATGTGAATTATGTTTTTGAGTTTCATCTAACTAAATATATTATCGGATCCATTTACCTGATGGAAAATTGAAGCAGGCTGTTTTTCAGCAGGGTGGTGGTTTGTAAGAATCTCCATTTTGAACTAAAATAATGAAGATGAATGCAGATTAGTGACTAAAGATGAAACTTTGTTTTTCAGGCCACGATCACAACGTGTCGTCCGTAGCAATCATGCCAAATGGTGACCACATAATTTCTGCCTCCAGAGATAAGTCCATCAAGATGTGGGAAGTGGCCACAGGGTGAGTTTTCATTCCATTTTATTTTACGTTTTATAGAGATTCTTATAAATAATTTACAGCAGAAGTGCACTTGTGTAAGTCGAGCTGCGTGTGTGTAGGTACTGTGTGAAGACATTCACCGGCCACAGGGAGTGGGTGAGGATGGTTCGCCCGAACCAGGACGGTTCACTGATCGCCAGCTGCTCCAACGACCAGACTGTGCGCGTCTGGGTGGTCGCCTCCAAGGAGTGCAAAGCCGAGCTGCGGGAGCACGAACACGTGGTGGAGTGCATCGCCTGGGCCCCTGACAGCGCTCACCCCACCATCCTGGAGGCCACAGGCTCAGAGGTATTCCCACCTTTTCCTTCGACGCCGAGATGAGAATCCAGACGGCATGCCTAGAAATAATTTTGTTTTCTCAAATGAATCATATTTACAGTATAATATTTTGTTGCCTCCGCTCTTTCTGGCGTGAAAGATGACGTCATTGAAAAGGAGGTTTTGTAATAAATTATGGGTGGAGATGTCACTTTGCATTGCAAGGTG
The DNA here is from genome assembly GCA_903066815.1 of Brachyrhaphis roseni. NCBI lineage: Eukaryota > Metazoa > Chordata > Actinopteri > Cyprinodontiformes > Poeciliidae > Brachyrhaphis > Brachyrhaphis roseni. Next base: position 24,488 of record CAEFZY010040668.1, read on the forward strand.
AGATTTTTGGAGATTTGTGTCGGCTCTCCAAATAGGACTCTACAGACGACAATTACAGAGAGAAAAGTCAGAGTTTATTAGAAAAGAGTTTAATGCCCCAGATCCTGATAAAATGAGACTGGCAACTTTTACAGTTTTGTAGACATTTTTTTATATTTTATCTTTTAAGAGCAGAAAACTGAAATACCTATTTGTGGGTCTGCCATGATGATAAAGAAATTGTCCTGGAAGTTGATAAACGATAATGTTGTTTTCAGACTATTTTTAAGTAACATACCGTAATGGTGATGTCAGAATAATACAAGAACATATTCACAAAGAGCTTTAAGCTTTCATTTCTAATGAACATTTAATACTAGAACTGGAAGATATTTTAAATATACAAAATAAATAAACAAAACAAGAAATAAAATGTCTCCGTAAACAAAATTGTCCTTCAAAAAAACAAAACATCAGACTGAAAACTTTTGTCATCCAGTTTTTGGTAGAAAGAGAAAAATGATAAATCATCCAAATGGGAATTGTTGAGTTTGTTTTAGTTTATCATGTGACTAATTGATTTACTGCTTGTGACAACAGTTCCTTCCCTTGTGTTTCTGTTTTGCAGAGTAAAAAGAGTGGAAAGCCTGGCCCCTTCCTGCTCTCTGGCTCCAGAGATAAAACGATTAAAATGTGGGACGTCAGCATCGGGATCTGCCTCATGACTCTGGTGAGTGGCAGGGAGGATTCTGGGTGACGTTTCTGAGCGAGCGTTGGGTAACGAGCCTCGTGTCTTCAGGTGGGACATGACAACTGGGTGCGTGGGATACTGTTTCATCCTGGAGGACGATTCATCGTGAGCTGCGCCGACGACAAAACAATCCGGATCTGGGACTACAAGAACAAACGCTGCATGAAGACCTTATCTGCTCATGAACACTTTGTTACCTCTTTGGGTGAGATTTATTTAACTTATCATCAATACAGATGGTATTTGTGATGTAGTTACTAAAAAAATAAGAAATATAGTTACAGGCAGCTGAGATTGTTGCTCTGCTCAAATCTAAAATTAAAAACTGTGGGCACAAAAAGGAAGACCTGTATGAAGAATAAACACTGCAGTTTTAGGCTAAACTTTATTGTTGTGAACTTGCAGCATTCCTGGCGTGTTTAAAGTTAAGAGTGGTGCACCTGTTGGGGAGGTCTCTGTTTGAGTGGAAAAGCAGCATAAGTGGTTCACTGTTGTAAGAAAGGAGATACGTTACTTCTGGAAACTCGTTGATTTTTATCTGCAATCTGTGGCCAAACAAAAGTTTCTTAATTTGTTGGATTCCTGTTTTTCACCATACTTTAGCTTTTGGAGTTTGTTGTACTTTGATTTCTGTTTTTATTTTAATCTCTGCAAGGATTCTTAAATTCTAAAGGTTTTTTTTATTATTATTATGCTAAATATAAGGATGCACGATGTATCAGCTCTAACATCGGTATCGGCTGATATTAGTAATTTCTTAATATATCGGTATCGGCACGGTAAATAAAACTTGGCCTATATTAGCAACTGATATGCCATTGTCTGTTTCTGGTCGGGTTTTTTTCCTAAAAGTGTTAGAACAGAGAAATGCATATAATATTGGTTATCGGCCCAAATGTTCTTATCGCCAGCTGAATATAATGTAACAACAAAGAAGCTGCCCAGAAATGGTTCCCTGTACACAGGTTTAAATCTTTTATTTGTTTGTTGCAGATTTCCACAAGACGGCTCCATACGTGGTTACGGGCAGCGTCGATCAGACAGTCAAAGTCTGGGAGTGTCGCTGAGACTGCCACCATCTTCCCCCCCCTACCCTGCTGCCCCCAATTCCAAGGATTTAAAAAAGAGAAAAACAAAAAAAAGATCCCCGACGCGCCATGCTAGCCGCCGCTCCTCAGCTCCCTCCGCCCCGACGTCCAGCCCTTCACCTCTCGCACTCCAAATCATAGTTGGCCAATGCGCTTTACCTTCCCCTCGCTCCTCCCTACATCGATCCAGCCCCATTAAGATGACTGTTGTCCTTGTTGTAAATTATTCTGGATGTAGGGTACGCTTAATAAATGTCACGCAAATCTCTGACACATAAACACTCAAAATGATAATAAATATCTTTGCATGGTGACTCAAACAAGAAAAAATAAATAATTCAATACTGTTAGATTTACAAATTTCCATACTGTTGTCATGACTTCCCATTGGGTCAAAGGGTAAATGTCTGTGTGTGCCGGTGCAGATAGATTTAACTGAGTGCACTAATACCAATGGCGCCTCCTGTTGACGGGGTTTAGGTTATGTTTAGTTTTTCTTTTATTTCACGGCTCCTTTCTTGTGGTTCGTTGCTGCATTTATGGAGGAAAAGGAATCTGAAGGAAAATAATCAAGCCTGTTGCAGCTTCACAGTTTATCGCATTAGTTTAACGTCACGCAACGCAAAATCTTTCCAAGTGTAGAGTAGCTTTTCAGCAACGTATAGGAGCTTGTGTTAAGTAAATAATTCCTTAATATTCATGAAAACGTTCCAGTTCCACTGGCGCTGTTACCTAGCAACGCCAGCCAAGTCCAGACCGTTGCCTAGCAACACCAGCCCAGCCCGTCACCTAACAACCCTGTCGTAGTTTTTTGGCAGATTATTTAACTTATAAGATATTTTTCTCTTGTTATATGTGAAATAATCTGCTAATGGAACTAGTACTTTTTCAATATTTACTTATTACAAGCTAATATACGTTGCTACTTCGAAGTTAGTTTAGTTTTAATTCAAGTCAATTAAGATATTTGCGCTCGAAACTACTAATACTTAGTAAGATTTTGTGTTTTTGTGGTGTGAGTGTCTGTATTTTCTTATTTTTTTGACAGGAGAATCTTTCCATCACATCCAATCCGATGGCAGGCAAAGCTTCTCGCCACTTTGATTTTTCTTCTTTTAACCAAACAGATCGCAAACGAGCCCCCGACAGGAAAGTGTGTTTTACAGAGGAAAACATCAGCTCACCTGTTCATGAGATATGTGTGTGTGTGTGTGTGTGTCCCTCCAGAGAATCGCCCAGCGCCCTGTTGCTATTTCTGCCTTGATAACCCGATCCAGGGCTCCGTCACAGGATTTTCATCCAGCTTTCTGTGGTCCCACTGCTCTTTGCATACACTCACTAATGCACATACACGCACAGTAAAAAAAAAGAAAAAGAAAAAAAGTTGTGTATCAATATATCTGGATGTCATTGTTTGCAGCATAATGAAATAAAATTCTGTAAATATAGTTCCTCTGTGTGCTTCATTTTAAAGGAGTGCAGTACTGCCCAACGGCCTGCAGGGGGCGCCAATCGCATTCCTGCTCCAACATAACTGGAATTACCTTGTCAGGTAATCAGAGGCATGAGATTGAGCTACTGGTTATGTTCAGGTGTGTTGAAGAAGGAATGCATTTATATCTGGGGTGTCCAAAGTGCGGCCTGGGGGCCATTTGTGGCCCTTGGACTGATTTTATGCGGCCCCCAACTGTTAAATTTGGCATTTAGATGCAGATGAGAATTATAAATTGTAATTAGGGTAAAAATTGTTACCAAGATAATTTTCTTGCACAGGAAAATGTAAAGTGCAACACAAAGTATGTGTTTTTATGACCAAGTTTCAACAAAAATTAAAACCAAATTTATCCAGAGACTTTTACTGAAGAGATAAATTTGCTGCACCCAAATCTGATTTTACTCTTTCTTCAAATACAGCAAGTGTTTTGAAACAGTGACCCAAATTCTGTTCTGATTACTGAAAATGTATTCAACCTAGAAGCCTTTCTTTAACACAGCAAACATGCAAAAGCTGCTACGGCGTATTATGGCCACTGTAGAGGAAAAAAAGTTGTACATTTCTGCCAAATAATTTTGAGTGATCTCAGAAATTTTCTGGAAAGAACTTGGAAATTTCTGAATTTTCAGTGTTGAATTTTATTTTTTTTTTTGAAAATTTCCAAGTTTTCTAAAAATTTGTGATTCATCACAAAATCTTTGACTTTAAATTGGGACACCCCTGATCTGAATCCCTTTGCCTTCCAAACAGAAAGTTTATTTGTTCATTCTGGAAACATTGCTGCTTTGGTGTCCATACCTGTTTGTTCAGAAGTAAACCCCTCTTTCCTTCATTTAGCAGCTTGTAGAATCACCTTTTGCAGTAAAAACATGATTTATTTATTTTTTATGACTTTATTGTTGTGAAGTAAGAAGTCTGGGTCGCTTTTCTTTGCCGCGCTGCTCTAGTTTAATCAGAGTTTGCCGTCATTTGGAGTCTGGGGGTTTATTTTTCTGTTTTATGACCGAACTCCAAACAGAAATTGCTGTAAAGACAAACTGTCGACTCTTTGAGTTCATTTTTGACTCAATAACCTCATAGTTTTTTAGAAATGGCCAAATGTTTCTCTGAAGTCATTGCTAATATTTTTACTCTTTAGCACTCCAAAACTCCTGCCTTTGCAGAAGTAAACTTGCTGACATGATTTATTTGAAGCTTCCCTTCCTATCGATTGAAAGCAGGAAGGTTGTACTCGGTTTTCCCTCGTTGTTTTCGTAACAGCCCATGCTAGAATGTTTGTCCTTAACTTCAGGTCACCAAAGTGGAGATTTTAAGGGAAAGTAGGTCACTAGACAAACTTTTCTTCTAGACAGCCTCTATTATTTATGTATAGATGCTGTGTTCAGTTTTAAGTTATAAACTCTGAATCATTTGCTGATTGTAAGCTGATTTTTGCCACTTAGTTTATATTTTCTTGGCTGGATATTTTAAAATGAGGGTCTTTTGTCGTCTTCTGACATTCATTAATCAGTTTCACAGTAAAGCCACAAGACATTGCGAGACATTTCAGGATCTCTTATGAATTATGTACGGCCCAGAGTCTTCACAGAGAAATGCTCGCCCATCCTTGTCACAGAGTAGAAAAACAACATTCATCACATCTAGTTTCTAGTGCAAATGTCTCAGTTCACTTGAAGTGAAATAAAAATAACTTATAAGCAACTTTTTCAGCAAGATAAAGGAGCTAATTTTAAGTAAATAACTCCTTAATACTGATTAAGAAAACTACTTGTTCCACTGGCAGATTGTTTCATTTATAACATTTACAATGTTCGTGACAAGTTTTTACTGTTGCATATTTCAGTGTTGTATTTTTAAAAGGAAGATTTCCTTTTAATAAATATTAAACAAGTTTGTTAGTTTTGCACATATGGTTTGCGTTTTAAGAGAAAACAAGAGGAGAAAAAACGATTTAACATCATGCAAAACTAAAGTTCTGTTGAACCACAACAGTTTGTTCAATTTGTGTATTTAAGTAATTTTATTTCCATTTGGTAGCTGATCTCAGACTGTACTTTATTAGCCAAATTTACAATTCAATTTATCTCTTTTGCATTTCAACACATTAAACATTATGTATAATTTTTAATATATTAATGATTTTTTTTTAATGTAGTGACCATAAAAAGTACAAAAATAAATTGTAGAAAATTCCTATTCCCCAAAAAAGGAAGAAGTAGAAAATTTGGAATAATTGTGTTATTTAAAAATTATATTGCAATATAATGCGTAAGTTGGTAGCTTTAGGACAAATATAAAAGAAGAGGTTTTGTGAGCAGAGAACCCAAAAATTATACTCAAGTAAGAGAAACATTACTTCAACATATTTTTACTCAACTAAAAGTAAAAAGTAGCAGTGTGAGTAAAAAAGTATTTGGTAAAAAGTCTATTCAAGTACTGAGTAACTCATCAAATTATCACTCATTAATAGTTAAAAATTACACAAATGGAAAAAAATATATAAAATAAAGTAGAAATGTTGGTATTTTAAGGACCAAATTGATAATTCAAATAAGTAATAAAATAACAAAATCAGACAAAACAATTTTTTTCGAAATCAGTTTCTTTCAAATAAAAAAACTCATGAAACTTTAAATAAAGCTGCAGGTGTGTCTGTGTCTGTTGAATTTTTGGTTAAAACATGTTTATTTTTCATTCAGTGGGTAGAAAATCCAGACATTTTAGTTAAGTAAGAGTAAAAATACTCCTAAAAGCATATATAGATATAAATTTCAAAAACTCCATCCATCCATTTTCTGTTCACCTTCTTGCTGCAAGGCAACAGTGCTACCAACTGCGCCACTGTGCAGCCCCAAAACTTACTCTAGTGACTGTAATTGAGTAAATGTAACTAGTTACTACCGGCTCTGTTTGTGATAAACCTGGGCCGTTTCTCAGTGGAGCCAGTGGAGTAGAAACATTGGCCTACATCCTCCCAGCCTCTCCCTCATTCAAGCCGAAGACATTAAAACTGAGCAGAGATGAAATTCTCATTTATTTTGCTTTTGGGTCACCCATTTTTCTCTCCGCCTCTGACATAAGACTGAATCTGGTTCTTGGCGGGAGCAGAAAGCCAGAGGTGTAAGCCAGATGACATCCAAATACGCTGGCGTGTCAGGGATGTTGAGAGGTTTCAAGGTCAGTGCTTACAACAAATCGGCCTCACGCTGCTCATGAGAACAGAGTTTTCATTTAATGTGGTGTGTCAGCCTCTGAGCTGCAGAATCAGGCAGATTTCTGCAGGTTTTCTGCTCATTTTAGTGGGTTTCATGTCATCAGCTTTACATCTGGTGTTGTAATCTCTGCAAAGCGAGAGGAGAAAGTAAAGAGAAGCAGTGTTTTAGGATGTAGCGCACTCTAGTGGTACCATGCACAATATTTTTATTTTATGCCTATATTCATAGCCTTGCAAAGATATTTATGGGCTGCAAACTTCTTCAAATTTGTTACAAAAGCAAACTTTTGTGTTTTTTGTTTAATTTTCTGTTACAGAAAACACACAACTGATGGAGACACAGACTGAAAGGTTGTTCGATAAAACTGTAGATGCAAATGCATGCCGCACTTTTCAAAGTTATATTTATACAAAAAGACTGAATATCATGCATCATTTAAATGTCACAGTTAAGCAATACTTTGAGTGTTTTATTACATAAAATCACAACAAAATACACTAAATAAACCAACCAAAGTAAAACTTGAAAGAAATAGTTTGCATGTTTCATTAAGAAAATACTTTAAAAGGTCAATTAACCCTCAACAACAAATAGCAGATTTAGACTTCACTAGGAAAAAAAATTATATTGGTAAAAGAGATAATATTTCTGAGCCTGTATCCAATAGATTAATAAAGTTTAAACCACGTAAAAAGCCTGCTGAGGCAGTGGGATTGGTTAAAACAGAGGTAATCAATCAATACTTTTCATTGATCTTGTAAGAACAAACTAACAGATATTTATACTGTGATTTTAAGCTTCTGTCAACTAAATATTAGATAATTTATGTTAGTAAGGGCATGTTCAGATCTATTTAAAGCTAAATTTTATAAATAAAACAGTTACTTAGCTTGGATGTAAATCTTATGTAGAACAGGGGTGGTCAAAGTGCAGCTCAGGGGCCGTTTGTAGCCTTCAACTGATTTTTTGCGGCCCACCAACTGCAATTGAAGAATGACACAAAGTGCTGAGTTTTTTATAACTAAACTTTTATAAGCAATAGAACCATGTCTATTACTAAAAAGGCGACTTTGCTGCATCAAAATCAACTTTAATTCATTAAACTTGCGTAAATATGGCAAACATTTTGAAAGGAAGTGACGCAAATCTGGTATAAATTTGTTCAGTTGAGCCAAAAAAAAATTACAATTTGAAAACTAGATGTATTTCTTTTAATGCAGCAAACATGCAAAATCTTGTTTACAGTTTTGAAACTTAATTTGCTTGATTTTACTTTTTTTTTTTTTTATTGACTCGATGATTTTGGCCCATGTGACAAAAAGTTTGGACATCTTTGCTGCAGAAGTAGGACTCAAACCTATTTCTACCACATTAATGTAACTTAAATGTTTTTGTATAATTACAGTGATAAATAATGAGTAGCCATGTTAAATATTCTCTGTTTTTCTCCATAAAATTGCACATTGGTTATTCCTCTTTGGTGTGTAGATCCACAAGTGATGCAGCATTTCTAACTGGGTCACCTCAATCCATTCCTCACATCTCCCACCCCACTGACTCTTCAAGTCATCTCTCTTCCTCCTTTCCCTCCTCTTCCTCGCTCCTCCGGTTCGGCTCATGTGTTGAATCCGTTTACTAAATTATCTCTGTTAGCTTTTTATACAGTAGCGTTGTCTTTTTTCTTAAATTGAGTTAATTTCTTTAAAGTTGGTGAGGAAATAGCGGTGTGTTGTTTAGCTGTTATGATTGGCTGATCTAGTCAGTCCATAAACATGGCGGACTCAGTGGCGTCCAATTAAAGACTGTTGCTATGGAGACACAGATAATCCACATGTTTTTTTATATTGTCTCTTTACAGGAACATAAACCATTAATGTTCAGGTAAATCTTAGGATTTATTTTCTCTTAAAGAAGACCAAATTATTATTATTTTTCTTTTTGTCTTGTGTCACACAAAAAGTGTGATTTATGTGATTATGGACCCAGGAAGAGTAGCATTATTTCAACATATTTTTACTCAAGTAAAAGTAAAAAGTGGCCATCCTTTTATTACTCCAGTAAGAGTAAAAAGGTATTTGGTAAAGTACTGAGTAACTGATCAAATGATCAATTGTTTAATATTTAAAAATAACAATCAGATGAAACAAAATATAAAGTTTGGTGGAAATGTTGGTATTTTAATGTTGAAAATGACAATAATTCATATAATTAACAAAAATAACAAAATCAAGCAACACATTTTTTTTCCCCAAATCAGTTTCTTTCAATAAAAAACGTATTAAACTTTAGCAAAATCTGCAGGTGTGTCTGGTGAATTTTTGGTTAAAACATGTTTGTTTGTCATTCAGTACGTAGAAAATCCAGACATTTCACTCAAGTAACAGTAGAAATATTTCATAATAAAATTACTCAAGTAAAAGTAAAAAGCACAGTGTTGTAAAAATACTCCAAAATTAATTTTTTTCCAAAAAGTTACTGAAATAAATGTAACTCTAAAAAGATAAAATCCCATGTTTAGAGAAAAGAGGCCAATCACAACATGTTTTACTGATGCTGATAAAGTTAATTAATTCCCCTGAAACTTTAATTAAAACAGCTGCAAAGCAGAAAGTTTTAGATGAACTACCTGAAAGATTGAGATTTGCGTCTCAATCTTTTTATTTCTTTCTTTAAACTGAGACTTTCTTCTTGCCACATTTCTGTACAAATCTGATTTATAGGTTGTAGCAACAAAAGCTCTGTCCATCAATCAGCTAAGGGGAAAATTAGACATCTAATTATTTTTTCACTGACACACAGAGAAGACTGTCATTAAATGTCTGTAAGGCACAATCCTGTGTAAAATGAAAACAGTCATAATTACCCTACTTTACAAAGAATGACAGAAAATAATTCACAATTTTTTGGTACACATTCTTACTTTTAACTTTTCTTACTCTAAAAAATCATTTGTTGATATGTTAAAAAATTTAAGCATGACTCCCGCTTCTGATGCATGGATAGTAAAATTAATAATAATAATAAAAAAAACATGAAATATTAGCACTTAACTTCACATGCAGTATTAGAAACAATTTTGAGACAGACAATTACAATTCAACATGGCCTGGTGTCACTTACGATGTACCACAGGGCTCAATTTTAGGCCACGAGTTATTTAAATTGTTCATCAGTGAATCATATAAGGTCTCAAGAACATTTTAAAAACGTGTGTCATGAGCGTGTGGTGAGCAGATATTAATAAACTTATATTATTCTGGTTTGAATTAAATAAATTGTCTATAAACGTATTTTATAAATATTGTGCCTTCTTGAAACTTTTGAAATAAACCTGGAAATAACAACCAGTATGGAAAGTTCTGGGTGTGAATTTCAATCAAACTTGTTGGACAACTGGGAAATATAGGAAACTTTTTGGGTGAACAATCATGTTATATAATGTGCTGATTGTAGGATTAAACTGATAAAACAATAATCTCTTCATTATGTACACACAAAAAAATGAGTGATAAGGGTGTAAATCATGCTGAACATGGTGAACATAACAGTAGTTTGTTCTTGAAATTACAAGCATTAAAGTTTAAAAAGCTGTTCTAATCGTGTGCAGGAAAAATAACGATAAGAAAAATAATTATATTCTAGAACCTTTCCAAAAAAGTATAAGAGTAATTAAACGTAGAGCATCATATTGCTCAACACAAAATTCCCAAAAGATGCATACTTTTCATGTTTTGTTTTTGCCAACTGTTTTTTGTCTTGTTTCTTTTGAAAATGTCTTAGCACACTTGAAATACAAAAACAAATTTACAAGTACCTTTTCAGCAAGATGTATGAGATTTATTTAAGTAAATAATTCCTTAATAATGATGAAAAAGTTCTAGTTCCAGATCATTTCACTTATAACAAGACATTTTCCAAAGTTATAAATGAAATAACGTGTTAATGGAACTAAGACTTTCTCATCAAAGGAGCTAAATTGACTTCAAGGTTACTTCTAAGTTAATTATGTCTTATTTGAAGTAAACAAAGACATTTGTTGTTGTTGTGTATCATGTTTGTTTTTTTTATCTGTATGTTACCATGGGTCTCCTCAATAAATTAATTAATCATTTGCTCTAGAAACTAGACCAAAATACTTTGATTTAGATTTTTTGCAGTGTATGTGTTATGCTCATATTTTTTGTACTATTTTTGAAATGAATAAAAAGCAATTCCAGTTCATCAGTCCCTCATCAGAGGCAAAATGAGAACAGGCGGCGGTCAGCTGCTCCTTCCCAGTGAGGAACCGCTTCCACGCTTCCAGGCCCCGCCCCTGTGGGTTTGACTGACGGCTCTGATCTGCAGACAGCGGGGTGGCCAGTCACGCTCTTGCCATGCAAATGAGCTGCTCCTCGAGCCGGGCGGGTGCCCATGTGGACCAGCACCATGCCTTGTTGTTCTGAGCGCTGATTGGCTGGCTGGCGCCTGATCCGTCTGCATGCGCTGCGGGCCAACGGCTGGCGCTAAACCGCGGAGCACCGATGACGTCACCAGACGATTTCTAAAAAGAGTCCCACGGAAATACGACGTTACATGGCGAGTTGAATTTTTTCTGGAGACTTTATTGAAATGATATTGTCGTTGTGTGAGAAGTGCTGAAACCAGTGGTAAGCTTAAATTTAGTGAAAAGAGGCAGCGAAGCGGAGGAATGCGCAGTTCTGTCGCCGGGTTTTGCTAACGGCCGTAGTAACAGGGCGGGGCAGGACTCCGGGAGGGGCGGGCCTTACCGAGAACACGACTCGCCTTGTTGTGTGTATTCCCGTGCTCGCTTCGCCATCTTGTTGCAACCTTTTTTTTTTTTTTCTTTTTTTTTTTCTTTACGTATTTCGGGATCTACTTTCTGTTTGGCTGGATTAAAAAAATCTGGCCGCCTGCTTTCGGGAGAACCGCACAAGGGGGGTTCACACGGGAGTGAAGCCGCGCACGTAGCGCTTAACACCGGGGCACTACTTTCCATTCCCCCCCTCTTTCCGTCCCGGACCACCGGGTCCCCCCCTGCCGTCAGGGTTTGCGCGAAATGAGTATCGACACACTTTTGGAGGCGGCCAGGTACCTGGAATGGCAAGCCCAGCAGCAACAACAAACAAGACGTGGTGAGTTAATCTGCAGGCTGATGCATGAAGGGAGCAGAGATAGCAGAGCGGAGTGACACTTCAAACAGCGTTTTCTGGGAGAACTGGGGTTGTAGTATTTAACCTGCCTGTCTGTGGTGATGACGGGACGCACTGCAAGGCTTTCAGCGCCACAAAGAAGGCAAACTGTCACTGATCTGGCTTGTTGGGTCATGCACAGATCGCTTAATCCAAAGGCGGAAATGGCCAAAGTTGTTTTTCTGAACTACTTCTTTGCGCGCCTGAAGTGTGTGTGTGTGTGTGTGTGTGTGTTTCAACACCCTTGTGACTCACCGTACGCGCGCGCCTGTGTGTAATGGAGTTCATTTAAATATCATATTAATCTGTTGCAGAAACCCAACATAAGCATACCCCTTTGTATGCAGTGGTAGCATTTTTTAAGTTTTCAAATATTATAAAAAATATTATAAAATAACCAGTTATGTTATAATTGTCGCACCTTTTTTAACTATTTGTGAAAGAGTTAATTTAAGTGTATTTATTGTCGCTCAGTGGGCACCGGCAGGGCGGTGGCAGCCAGGCTGCTCTTTACATAACACCCTGACATTGCTCAGCTATCTTATGACACACACGCGCGCACTGGGGCGGGCCCTCACGCGCCCTGCTTGTCTAATTTGAATTTCTGAGGGGAAATAAAAAAACTAGTAATCATTAACATTTATCACCTTCTGTGTTTGCGATAGAAACCGATAGGTTGAACGTAATGATTTGTGATTAGGTCAAAGGAGAATAAGGAAGTGAGGTTGATTTTTTGTGTGTGTGTGCTGATCCCACTGATGACGTGTCAGACACCCCCACTCCCTGTCCTCCTCCCGTTGCTGCATACTTACTTACCCGACCGCGTGCTTGGATCCACCCACACCGACCACGTGCACGCCACCCCTCCCCCCTTCTACCCCAACAGATACACAAAAATGCGCAGGCACACACACACACACACACACACACACACACACACACACACACACACACACACATCCACGCGCCTTTATTGTCCCCGCCCTTCCCATTCAGACAGTGGCGGGTCAGAGGGACTGAAAGTGGGAGAGTGAGTAAGTGGGGCAACTCCCTACTTACCCCTGGCTCAGCCAGTTCGGAAGATATAAACTGGGGTGTTCAAAGTGCGGCCCGGGGGCCATTTGTGGCCCTTGAGCTGATTTTGTGTGGCCCACCAACTGCAATTCAAGAATGATACAAATTTGACACATCTAGCACAGGGTCTTGATACAGATGGAGATGTTTTATTTGTGATAACTGGCATAATTTTCTTACAACAATCCAATTTATTTATTTTTTTTATTACCATGCTTTTTTAAAAAATAGAACCACATATATTACTAAAAAGGCAACTTTGTTGCATCCAAATCAACTTTAATCTCATCTATTAAACTTGGGTAAATATAGCAAACATTTTGCCTGAAAGTGACACAGCTAGATGCATTTCTTTTAATACAGAAAATGTTCAAAATCCTGTTTACATTTCTGGATCTAAAACAAGAAGCATTCTTTTACTACAAAAAAAGGGACTACCGTAATTTCCGGACTATAGAGCGCACCTGATTATAAGCAGCACCCAGCACATTTTAAAGGGGAAACCCCTTTTGTACATACATAAGCCGCACCGGTCTATAAGCTGCATGTGCCTACATACAGACGGTACAGAGGAAAAGTTTTTAAAGTTTTAATAATATACCTTAGCTTTTCTTTCCAAACCGGCTCTTTGCACGTAAGCTTCTGCGTTCGGATTAAAGCGGCTCAATTCTTTCCCATCTATTGAAAACGGCACTTTACACCTGGTGTTTGCAGGGCTTTTCCAAGGTAACAATTAATAATGTACATCGATCCGAAGCCCCAACAAATAAACTGGAGAAAGGTT
>CAEFZY010040670.1:0-62499 GCA_903066815.1 Brachyrhaphis roseni
CCCAGGCCTCTGGTAGAGGACCCGAGCTAAGAGGAAGAAACACCACCCGCGGTGGGTGAGAAGGGAATTTTTTTTTTTTTTTTTTTATATATGTGTGTGTATCGTGTGTTTGTCATTAGCTTAATCTTTGTTAGCACATTAGCTCCAAACTAACCCTTGGTTGTCTTTTTTCATGTCAAAAGGGGAGAGAAATGCAAATAGCCTGTATGATATCAGTAAATCTATGTTATTGAGCATAATATCAGATATCTATAATGGCACACATTGTAACATCGGTGCATCCTTAATTTTGTCCATGCTTTTTATCAATCATTACAAGCCGGCTGCTCCTCCATCATGTCATGGCAGAACAGCGATCACACTGTGTGCTCTGTTGTTACTGAACCTCTCAACTTCTCCCTTCACAAAGCACAATGTTTACTTCATTCATATCTAAGCAAATATTAGTAAACATCACTCCCATCTCTCTCTGCATGTGATATTCTAAGTTACATTTATATATAGTCTTACAAGTAAAACTTCATAACAGGACAGTCAAAAAATGGTGAAATAGAACATTGAGAATAAGTGGCATGATTTTTTGTTATTGCAAATACAGTCTTGCAGCAGCAGAAACACATAGCTGTGCCTGAGTGGAGAACGTTACTGTAAGGAGGAGTAGGAGGTGAGCCTGAGCTTTTAATAGAAATTCTCTGTCGTTCATTCTTTCTGCCTGCTACTTGATCACAAAAGCTGCCAAATATATCCAGTGGTGGAAAGAGAGGCTGTTGTGTGAACACGAGCAGGCTATTCTTAGCCTCTGCTGAGATACAGAACGATCACACTTTTAGTGGGAAAAATATGCGTCTCGACTGCTAAAGATTTCAGCTGTGATCGCTGTACCTTATAGTCATAAATCTGATGTGTCAACACACTAGGATGACAACAGTGTTTTTTCCTGTTAATATTTCAGAGCTTTGGCAAGTGCTTTTGTTCTTTTTAGAGACATTACCATTCTTTTTTTTTTTTTTGATTCATGAAACATCGTAATGCCTTTAAAAGCTAAGTTTGTCATCAAGAGCATTAATTAAGTCCTCTGCCTGTCGTGTTCCTCCTCCTTTTCTCTCTCAAACATGTATTCTCTCTTCTTCCAGAGAACCAACGACAGCCATCAGCTCTCAAGTTAAGACCATCTTGCTGGAAAAAACACAACTACTCTCACACTCAAAGTAGTCGAGATAACCAAGCAAATGTCACAGGTATGTGATTGAGTCTTGCTTCTCTTGGCAAGAGGTTGTTTTGAGGCGGAGCAAAATCACATTTAGTATGGCTCTCTAGTTTTCTCTTGAGGTTGTTTAGGTATACCGGATGTAAATGTGTGATGTAAATTGTTGAAATCAACTTCTCTCGATGCAGATTGTCAGACTCAGTTCACTCCTTTTACAGCTCCCTCAAATTCTTGAAAAGATTTTGCTCGACAATCCTCTCGAGGCTGCAGTTTCTCTGTTGTTGCTGCAATTTTTCCTGCCACACTTTTTTCTTCCACTCAACTTTCTCTGAATAAGCTTGGATACAGAACTCCCTGAACAACCAACTTCCTTAGCAGTGACCTTTTGTAAAATGTGCCAACAGTGTAGTCAGCAGTTTTCTCCTTGTTTGTGTCCCACTGACCCAGACTGAGATCATAGGCACAGGAAAACTATTGCAGGCATTTTGAGCTAATTAGGTGATTGGGGTGACACAATGAGTTTCCAATATTTAACTTTTTCACAATATTCTTTTTTTTTTTTGAGACTCTAAACTTTATTATCTATATGCCACCATGTAAATTACAAGAGACTAAAATATTTCAGTCAAGAAATTCTACTTATAATAAATGTATATAATAAGAGTTTCTCTTCCTGAAATGTTTGACAAAAAAATAAAACCTTTTCATAATATTGTAATGTTAGATGTGCCTGCTTAACTTTTGAGATAATTTCTGTCTGTTTGTTGTTAGGGGTGTAACAATATGTCCAACTGAAAATGCACATTGGTTTCATTGGTTTATATATATATATATATATATATATATAAACCAACTAAACCTCATTAACAGAATAAAGGTTTCACCAACTGCATTTTTGCAGATTCTGCACTCAGTGTAAAATAATCCAACCCAGTTATGATGAGTTCAAGTTTTGAAATTTTTAACTAGATATGCAGCCAGACTCATTAAACACTCTGAAACAGCCATTTAGTTTTGTGTCGATGGGAAGCTCTGAAGCAGATGGCAACTTTTGCATTATTGATAGCTAACAGCTAGTTGCGGTATTCTCACAGTGCTAACTAACAAGCATGCTTCTTGATCACAAGAAGCTTGCTTGCTTTAGTGAAGTCTGTCAACACAACAGGACACCATAACAACTACTTACTTTAGAATAAAAATGTTACAGACAGTTTGTCAAGCTTAATTCCACCTTATTAACTATGGCCTGTAATAATAGCTTAAGGTGCACTTCTATTACCAGATGACATTACGTGCTGGCAGCTCTAAAGTAGCGTTAAAGGACAGAAATACTTTGGTAAGAAATACGGTGTCTTATTATAACTAGATTTTGCAATGAAGTCTTGCTACACCCTAATTTCTAAACATTATAATCCAACAATATTGTTTTAAAAGTAGGAAAGTCTCCGATCTATGACCATGTTCAGCATTTGTGGCTTAAGTCATCTTCTAAAACGTCCCAACTAAGCAACAAGCAGTTAATCAATTAATTGCATGATAAATTAAAATAAGCACTGATGATTAACATTTTTGATTACAGACTTCAAGATGCATTTTATTAATGGTTTCAGTCGTTTGTGGTTTAATTTCCATTTGGTCTATTGTTTTTGGTTGTCATGTTTTATTTCTGATATTTAAAATGTCTTCCAATTCCAGTGTGGAGTGTTCAAGTATAGAGTTAAAGTTTATTAGTCTTTCAGAGGGCAAGCTTACCTTATTATGCAACTATCATTATGTTAGTTGAAAATGGGATCAAAACAATAATTTATTATCCAGCAAAATTTGTTGTCGTGAAAACCTAATCCCAATCTTTATCTACCATTAAATGTTGTTAAAATCTTAAGAGCTACAGATTTTTCTTTTCTTTTATTTTCAGATTTCATGTTGTGATTGCTCACTAATTCTTGCTTCCATTGCTGTGCTGACTCTTTGGTCTTTGTGTCTGAAAAGGCCACATTGTGACTGCATGTGTTTGCAAGGACATGTTCTGTTCTGATTCTTACTGTGTGTTAGATCAGCCATACTGCATGCTGACTACTGTGATTATCTGTGACTGTGCTGTGATCACTGCTGTTTCCCTCCAGTCTAGACTTCCACTCAGGCTATGTTCTGCTATAACAGCAAATCTCCCACTAATCCCAGTGACATATGGGGAACAACACACACATATACCCAGACATGCACACCCATTCACATGTATTTAGGTGTTAGGCTGGTTTTGCTTTACAAAACTAAAAGGTTTGTCTGAAAAACCAGTAAGAAGTAATGTGTTGTCACCGATCTGAAACACATATTGACACAAATGTGTTTCTTTTGTCTGGGAGAATATTGATGAAGATGAAAAGTTTCCCTTCAGATGTAGGAAATCAAACAGCTTTTGAGAGGGAAGCAGCACCTGTCACATCACATCCCAAGCAACAGAAGGAGTTGCCAAAAAAAATCAATGTAATAACGGCTGTCCCAATCCACATTTAATTACCATGGTGACCAACTGCTATCCTAGCCAGTGGGTGATGCTAATCTCTGCTGCTTTCATTACATCATCATGTAGGTCAGGCTCTTCATTCTTAATGAGATGTCGGTCTGCTCAGTTCTGCCTTTGTTGAGCTCCTTTCAGAATGAGCTGTTTTAGGATGTCTTGTCACTTTAAATCCAGATAAACTGCTGATGGCCACGCCCCCCAACTCAACGTCTGCCTTCTCACGCAATTATACAATCATATATCTTTGAAAAGCAGAAGTGGAGCATCCAGCACAACCAACAAGAATGCAGCAAGTGGTTTCTAGATATGTCAACAACAAAACACTTGTCTTTTTCAGCAGCCATTGTACAGTGCATACAGCGTAAAAACCAGCTGACCAAAGGTTCTGGAGCTCAGCATGGGTTGCTAGGTGACAAGCAGAGCTTCTTGGACTTTGCTCGGGTTGCCAGGTGAGGGGTAGTTCCTGTTGATTTGTGATGTTACATTCTGGAGAGTTTTGAAAGGGGTAATTTTACAAAAAACAAAACAAATTAATTTATTACCAAAAAACCCCTGGGTGTGTTTTTTTTTAAGTGCCTGGGCTGTTTTTAGAAGCAGTAGAAACCCAAATGGAAGTACAAAAAGTTGCAAAATGTGAGCATAATAGGTCCCCTTTGAATCAGACATTCACCCCATCACTAGGATATCACTCAACTTCTTTGCCTTGGCGCGCATAAGTCGGGTGTTCAGTGTGTAAATAAGTCTAAGTAATTTGCTTTTCAATTGATCAAAACTAAAAACACTTGCATGAGGAAATGAGGCGTTTTATTGCCTGGTGGACATACAATTGCATGGGAAAGCAGTGTTAGTCAGTTTTAAGCCATTCTTTGCTTCCAGCTTTGCCAAGCACACCTCATCCCATCCCTCCTCACTAAGTCGTCTCCGTCAGTCTGTCTACCCCTCAGCTGACTCCCTCCAGCACGACAAGGCAGCCATCATCCTCCATACGTCACTGAAGGCCACACTTATATCGGTGTCGTACCATCCAGGTTGAACAAGAGATCTCACTGGTCCAGAGAAAGATGTCTGACCTCGAGTCAGTTCTCCAGCAGAAAGACATCGAGCTAAAAGCCTCCGAAACCCAGAGGACAATCCTGGAGCAGGACTTGGCAACGTACATCACAGAATGCAGTGTGAGTGGCTGGGTAGTTAAAAAACAGACAGCTTATGAAATCCTTTTTATTGAATTGGAAAACAAATCGGTATCATGAATTCAGTAAGGAAATTCTCTTTCAAAATGACTGAAGTTAACTGACTACATTTTAAAGGAAACCTGACTAGGAATTGCATTTTGTTTTTAAAGAATCTTGTGTTACTTTTTACCCAGGTACAACAAACAAACTCATCTGACTGATTTATGCGTTCATTTTTAGAGTCTGAAGCGCAGTTTGGAACAAGCACGTATGGAAGTGACCCAAGAAGATGATAAAGCTCTCCAGCTGCTCCATGACATCCGGGAGCAAAGCAACAAGCTTCAGGAGATCAAAGAGCAGGTAGGACAAGACCGCTTCAGCCATCAAACACTTTGGATTAAGACTAATAATGTGGGATAAACTACTATAAACTAGTAACATTGGTTTATTTTAGAAACTCTTTAATCTCCATGGCAACCATTCAGCTGTGCAAGCTTCTAAGCTTCTCAGAGCAGCCCTCTGTGAAGCCACTCGGCTCCTTCAGACTAGTCAGAACCAATTAGCAAACACCTGGTAGAACTGCAGGTCTCATTATGAGAGCTGCAGGTCTCACAATGAGCTATAAATCAGGAGGAGGAATCAGCTCCTCCTATAATGAGGAGCTGATTCTTCTCATTATAGGAGAATCAGCTCATAATGAGCTGGTGTTGCTAAAGGATTAATAGAGGAGCCATGTTGTGATGACTTCCTGAAGAGCAGGAGCTTCTTAAAAAGACAGAGGAAGTTCAAGGTGTTAAATTACAAATATCTATTGCATTCTTATACCAACTGAAGGTATAGTTACTTGATTGTGCTATAAAACGGCACTGTGTGGCTGGAAAACACAATACTTCCCCTTTAAGTCTTGTTTTATGTCTGTCTTGTCAATAGAATTGGAGTATATTCTTAATGCAGTTAGATCTACATAACAGGTCTTGTGCATGTGGGCCGTCTGCTAACATGCACAAGATGCTGAAAACCCTACAGAGAGGGGCGGGTAGGGTACAGTGAGTCTAACATTAAACACTTCAAACATGCAGAAATGTCTACTGCTGCAAAACCTCTTTATGTAAATTATTGTTATTATTTTCTATTTTTATACTCTAATTTCATCTGCACTCATTGTGTTTTGTGAAGGAAAGCAATGTTTCATTTTTTGCAGTAACTTGTTCATGTCTGATGTCTGTAAAGTTCAACTAACTTAATGAATATTTTAGATGTAGCCACACACCCGCACGACATGACGGTGCAGCTGTCAGAATTAAGCTGGCGCCTGATCGGTCGTTTCATAAACGACTTCAAATGATCCTCCTGCTTTCGTTGCACAGTTCTTTCTGTGTTTATCTATTGGGAAAAAAAAGGTAATTTTAAAGCAACCTGTTTTTCCCTGCCTACACTCGTGCTCGTTACAAAGCGCTGAATACATTGTGCTCCGGTTGCCATGGCGATGGGAGCCATATACCTAGAATGGGGAGCAAAATGATGCAGTGGGCAGGCTGTTGAGATGGGGTGCTGAGGCCTTTTGCTCACACTGTTTGAAAAACAAATTTTGTTGAGTTAATTTTCCAGGGATTTCTGAAAGAGGATTATAGCATGTTTCCTTCTTTTGACAGATTTTTTTTTTTTTATGTCTCATGGTGTACATACACTTATCTTTGTAGTGAAAGGATTGGTGGGAAAACAACTTTACTTGTCTTGCTTGTGTGCAAAATCAAATTCTAGATGAAAATATTTTCACCACCACATTCATAAAGATTTATGAATATTAAGGTTTATTTGAAACCAAGAAAAAAATGTTTTCTGGTGAAGACCTCTGTTCTTTGTTTGTGCATTGATAAACATAAAATAGGTAAAAGCAGGAACGAAACAGAAAATCCTACAGTGTAAATATGCAGATATCAGGATGTAGAGTTTTTCAATCTGCCACTTACATAGGAATTGCTAGATCATCATATTCATATCTATACATTCAGTCAGGTATGACGTATGATATGCATGTCTACGCAAAACTTTTATTTTTTGTAAAACATGAGCCTGCATGGTTGAAGCATTGTGGAACCCAATCCATACTTCAAGAAATATAAAGTACCTGTTTAATCGAATCTGCAGTCCTAGAAAGACAAGGTCAAAGACAATCACTAAAGTCTTTAGAGAAGATAGCAGGAAGAAATCCTGACTGCTTGGGGCAGGATGTTACATTTCATCACTATGCACTGTGAAAAACCAATGAAATTAGACAGCTGCAAGCTCAAGAGTTTAACACAAGGTATTTTTCTTATCAGGCCATCTACCTAATTTGTTGTTTATATATATATATATATATATATTTTACACAATAAAAAGGACAAAAGGAAGAGAATTGCTGACAATATTTAAGACAGCACAAACAGGCCTCAAGGCATAACTTTCTCACTACTTAATAATAAAGAGCTGGTTTATGAGTGCAATTAAAGACAGTAATTGACCTGTGTGAGCCAAGTGTAGGATTATAAAAAAGAAAAAGAAAAAACAAAAAAAACACAGGGTGTTTAAGGTAATTCGCCTGTTGACCCCGACCTGTTACAGTAGCTAGCTCTGAAAATTCCTGTAACAACTGGCATTGTAAACACAGCTCGACTCCGCACTCATAAACAACTCTTTTATTACAAAACTGCGATGCAACATGGAGTCCCCCGTGTTATTAAAGCTAGCCAGGTCACGGTTTTCAAGTCACAGGCCCCGTAATTCCTTCACGCCAATCTGCAACTGACGTTACAAAGCTTGTTGCCTTATTAGCCAAAATGGCTTTCTGGCCTCTCAGGAGCACAGCGGCTAAGTGCTAGCAGCGGAGACTTACTAGGCAGAAGATGTTGGAGTGGCAGTCCTCCAAACTGGCCCCGTTAGGTACAAAGCAAGAACTCATCCTTTCACACCGTGACGGCGACGTCAAAGTCCATTGTCTCAATCGCCTTTCGGGGCAGGAGCCGATAGGTGTAGAACTCGGGTGTCGAAGCGACGTTTGAAACGCTCAGCAACTTCTAACCGGCGCTAGCCGCCGCTAGCCTGGCGGCTAAGCTAACGTTAGACAGGCAGCCAGGGAGCGACAACTGTAGGCTTGTAGCGATTTGATTCATCAATCCTATTTGAAATGTATTGTCTGATCCGGTTAGGCTCAAGCCCACAACGCCGATGGATCAGCCAGACAACGTTAACACAGCCACAAACATTACAAAGCGTCAAAATCCAACAGGAGAAAAGTTAAATGCGACAGGAGAAAAATGAGCTAGAAAAACTTCATCACAAAAGCTTGGTCCCTGGTATGCTAATGCTAATGTCAGCTAGAAACAATTTCAAAGCAAAGGAACTCTCCCCTCCCCCTGATCTCGGCTAGCCTGTGCTAACACCCGAGCTAACATACCAGAGCCTCAATAAAACAATGAGCTACACCGCCCTCACGTACGCTAAAAACACCACGTCGCTCCGTCATCATAAAACTGAACCTAAACCAGATTAAACGCCACAATTTCCGAGACTACTCGTCGGGTGCTCTTGTCTGCCTGGATCCATGGCTCCTGCAGATTTCCATTATTTCACTACATGGATTGGATTCTTTTAATGGCGGCCAGGAGGACAACTCTGCCTCTCGGCTCCCATTGGCCAGAATGTGTTGATGGGAGGCGTCATCCGGCTTCAAGAAGCTCCATGACTTCACAGTTTACAAGATGAGAGCTCCAGAGCGTCTGTCATAGCTGCTAAATGCACCTTTTGTAATGCTAAACAACGAGCGGTCATTAAGCTGTTTTGTCACCCTGAGAGTTTTGGGTACATTGCGGAGGAGTTCGTGTCTGACAGAACCGGATGTTCTGTGACTTTTGAATCAAGTAGAAGAAGAATTAGTGGATCAATGCATTTTCTAATTTAGCAAACCAAGTACTTTTCAAAAACTGCATGTTTAGCTTTTTTTTTTTTTTTGCATATTTTACATAGCAAAAAGTTGTTGAACTATTTCCAGATTCATTACTGTGAAATAATTATTTCTCTGACAGTTACACGTTATGTTAAGGTTCCAAATGTAAAAGAAAATTAATTTTGGTAATTAGATTTTTTTTTTCCACAGGGTTAAATTCTCTGGACTAAATGTTCAACTTTATTGTACTTTATAAATATTTAGAAACATGTAAAAGACACTATTTCCAAAAGGTAAGTAAAACTGTAAATACTGTATGTGTCTTGTATTGCAAGATACAAGATACATTACCTGTGATTCATCAGATGTATTTAGCATAATTCACAATGCACATTTTTGTTTATAAATAGATATAAAGATATCCTATGGTTAATAATGAATCAAATTATTAGAAGAACAAATCTTATGATTTAACGTGAATGCAGAAAATGATATAAATAACAATGCAAGCACTAATGATAATTTATAAAGTCATTGACAAATTGAATATTGCTTTCCTCCAAACAAAACATTTTTCTTTATTCACTTCACCCTTGACTTTGGTTCATATATGTATTGTTATAATTACTGTATAGCACATAACTTAAATATTGAGCAAATAGTGAGAACTAATAAAACAAACTCTCAGAATTTAACTGAAAAAATTAAATCCAAATTAAAATTTTTGCTTCTCTGCAGAAACCTTTTCAGCCACAATACTTTACATTTACATTTACTTTTGTAACGCAACCTATGTAAACATATATCTACAGTTCCCTGTCAAACACCACAATGAGACTTGCAGCAAATTGAATACACATTTTGTGTCTAATCAAAATGTTCAAGTAGAAATTTTGGTCACATTGTAACTATTATTGAACATTATATTTACAAACTAAAATGCTATATTCAAACAAAAATAAAACCAATAGCTAGACTTCAATACGTTCCAAAGTTAAAATGGTCAATCAGAGCAAACTGTCAAATTGGAAAAATATATTTTTATGCTTAAATTCTGCCCTGTTTGACTATTTTTAGGCTTCTTTTCTAAAAAGAAAAAAAAAAATCCCCAAGAATAACCTGTGTGCTTATTCGTTGAACCATTTAAATTTTAACTCACCATTTTAGTGTTCCATACGCTCATTTTCAGACAACGTAACAAAGACATGATGCATGAAACTGTTTTTTTTACTAGGAGCATAAAATGTAAGAGTAGCTGCAGGTTAAATGGCTCTTTCTCTGGATGGGGTTCTACAGTTCCTTCTAGTTCCAGTCGACAAAATTAGATTTGCAATGCAACATTTTACACAAAGACAGATTTGGACTGGCATGAAATTCTCACGTAGTCATATCCCAGTAAAATCTTGATATGCTATCAGAACATAGTGCGTGCTGTAGACAAAAACAATACACATGCACACAGAAGAACATTTAATGGTTAAAAAAATAAATGTTCAGTGAACAGCTGGAGTGATACTAATCTTTCTGGCAGTAGTTTTTCCTTTTAGTTTTCAACTGACATAAATGTGACAAAATCATTGTTGTCACGCTGCACTTTGAAGCCTCAGTAGATTTCTGTTACTTGCAGATTCGATATTGATCTCAGTGACGTTCAGTGTATTCTACACCCTTAGAGAGATGCAACCACTTTCATAGATGATGACTCTAACAAACATAAAAATCAAAACTGTGATGCATAATTGAGAGATAATCTGGGTCAATCATAGTGCTATGCCATGAGTACAACATTTGCAGCCTTGTTGCAAGATGGCAACATTTTATCAAGTCTTGTATTAAAAGTTAACTAAACACAACAACACTCCAAAATCACAAAGTTGTACCAAATATTTTTGTCTAGTTTCTTCTGCAAATGTCTTGGTACTCCTGAAATAAGACAAAACTAACTTCCAAATAACTTTTAAGCAAGATATAGGATATAGATAATAGGTTAGTTTTATCTTATTTCAAGACTATGAAGATATTTGCACTAGAAACTAGACAAATATACTTTGTAAGATTTTGTGTTTTTTGCAGCGAAGCCAAATCAGTGGGAGGCTTAGCAGAAACATAATAATATTTGGCAACATCAGTTACCAGTTGTTGAACATATTGAATGAGGTACTGATTTTAAGCTGGAAAGAGTCTGCAACTGATCATTGTCTATTGACTTGTACTTTTACCAAAATGTTTCTGCTGATTGGAAGTAATATTAAAGTTTTAGCATGGCCCAACCAGAGCCGCCCTGAACTGAATCTGACAGAATCTATGCAGGGAGCTGAACTTTTGGGTGATACCAAAGAACCCTTACCACCTCGAAGACTTGGAGTTTGTGTTCACAAAATCATCAAAAGAGCCGTTGAAAAATGCATAAATCTGTTCGGCAATCTGAAAAAGAGTTAGACTTCCACAATTCCTCTAGAGATTTTTCCAGGTATAAATGTTGCTTGATATATCATTTTAAAATAAAATGTTATAATATAACATTTAACTTTTGAGAGATGCCTCTAAAACCAGGAACAAATTTCTTGGTTCAATTAAATATAATAAACAAATCATTGTTAATTTAGTACATTTATTAAATTTTTTTAAACATTACTCAATTTTTTTTTTTTACTAAAATTGTACAGTATGCATGAAATTATATGCGAAAAATGCTTTTAAATGATTTATTTACCTTTCATCTCATGATATTTTAATCAGGTGTGCACATCTCTGAGAGCCACGTTTTGACCAATGTGTTGCATATATCGAAAGCTGTGGGGCATGCTGAAAAATGTTTGAAAAAATGTTTTAATCCCTAAAGACTTTTGGAAACACTTTGATTGAAAAAAAAAAAAAAAAACTCTGAGTGCGGTTATCCTTGGTCTTGCATCAAAGGTTAAATGTTTTCATTATTTCTTTTACTTGATGCGTTCAGGACGCCTGCCTGTCGTTACCACATTCCACCACAAGGCGGAGACTCAGACCCAGCCCTCCTTTTGACCCTCCCATAAAGGCGGGCTCATCAGATGCGTCGAGAAAATGTCAACATGCCGGAGACTTCCAGAGAAACAGAAACCGCGGAGAGAGGGAGGGACAGACAACAAAGAGACCAAGAACACCAGACGTCTCGTAACGTAGTGTCAGTGATATCTCAGTTAGCGGACGACAATTTGACTCTTGTGCGGGTAGGACGCTTTGCTTTCGGTTTGTTTGGAGGCAGCGGGGCAGAGAAGTGGAAGTAGCGCTGTTATGAAACATTGTTTTTTGAAAGGGGAAGAAATTTGTGGTTTCATGTGAATAAAAACGCTTACAATTACCTCTAAGCACTTCCTCTCTTAAACATGGTGCCAATGATTCAGCGCACTGTGTGCTCGCGCCCTACCACCACCATCATCATCATCAGCTGCAGCTTCTGCTGCTCTTATGCTGTCATGGCCAGACAACATGCTCTGCTACGTGCAAGATTTCTCCCCTCTTGCCACCTGTACACACCCCTCACAGCTCTCTCCTGTCTCACACAGAACATCAGCACTGGTCTGGCTGTTGCAGGTGTGATTGTAATCGCAAGGAGCATCAGAGTGGTAAGCTCTAGGCCAAATATGTCCTCTAAGATTCAATTTGGGTACCAAAGGATCATTTTTAAGTGTGGGGAAAAAAATGCATGAAGCAGAATCTTTATTGATTGAGAAAAAAAAAATCAAAGCAGCTGAAGAATTGATTTACTCAAGAAACTTGAGACTCTTGGGAGAAACATGAATAGAGCCTCATCTTGAGCAACTGTTCAAGATAACAATTGTGTACCCAAATATTATTTTATCCATCAACTCAAAGCAGTTTTTATATGTATTCTGCCAAATTACATTACTGTAAAAACTAAAGTTCAATACTACTTAACTCTAAGAAAGACAAATTTTAGCAATTTAATGGGAAGTTTTATCAAATTTTGCATCAACTGGCACTGTGCGTACATTAATGATCTGTATGGGGGCCAAAATAAAAATGAGTTTTGCGCTCCTGGTCTGTATGATTTCTAAATTTCGTTTACTAATAAAAGTTCTAAAAGTGTCATGCTTTAGCGTCCAACTTCTTTACTCTGATACCCCTAATTAAAGTACAGTACAACCAATCGCTTTCAAAGTTTACCTCATTAGTTAATCTCAAACTAACAGACCCCCAGGTTTGTTAGCTGTGTCTTCAGCTAACAAACCTGAAG
Organism: Brachyrhaphis roseni; assembly: GCA_903066815.1. Classification (NCBI taxonomy): domain Eukaryota; kingdom Metazoa; phylum Chordata; class Actinopteri; order Cyprinodontiformes; family Poeciliidae; genus Brachyrhaphis; species Brachyrhaphis roseni. The sequence goes on from CAEFZY010040670.1 coordinate 13,060, forward strand.
ACACAGTTTTTCTCTCACCTGACTGAAGACAGGTGAGAGAAAAGATCGAATTAGAGTCAGGTTATAAAATAACATTTCACAGAGCTCTGTTTAATCCATCATCTGACAACAGAGAGAGGACAGCAAAACTGCACTTAGCCAGCCAAATAAAACAAGAGTGAGCTACATCCTGTTCTTGTTGGGGAAAAAGTTGCAAATAAATAAATAAATAATAAAAAAAAAGAAGAAAAGTTTAGGACAAAGTTTCTGGGTTTTTTTAAATCTGGAAAACCTGCAAGATTGTTTTTTTTGCAACCCTCGCCTATAGAAATCTGACTGCTTTGCGTATTTCATTCATGTGTGTAGTTTATTGTTTCTTTAGCAGGTGAAAATCAAAAAATACAAAAAGTTTTGCAATTATAATTAAGAAGAAAAATACTAAAACTGCTGTTGCACCTGTTGTACTTTCAACTTGACATTTGTGATGCACGTGCCACAAAGTTTGGACACCACTGGCTTAGATCAAATGAAACCTGTGCATTAGAATGGCCTAGTCCAAGTTCAGATTTAAACCACATTGACAATCTGCAGCAAGAGTTGTGTCCTGATAAAACGTGAAGCAGTTAATGAGGTCTGAAGGCTTTTGCAACACGCTGTAGGATGTATTCTGGGGATTCCTTTAAATGTTGTCACTCCATCTTATTTCATCTCTCCAGATCACGAAGTTTCAAGCCGCTTCTGAAATCCCAGTCCGTTTCATTGAGGGGAATGTCAGCCTTCGAGGAAAAGTTCGCTCCATCACAGAGAGAGGAATAGAAGTGGAGCACGTCCCAATTTATCTGCCAATCATCTCTCCGTTACTGTCAAAGCACCGTGGTAACGTCTGCTGTTTTACACTGGATTTATATTTGCTCGAGTATGTGCACTGATAGGCCTTCGAGTTTGTTGATGGTAATGGAGGCACAAGCAGGATTACTGTGGAAGAAACATTTTCTAAAATTTAAAACATTAGTAAAAGCAATTTATTAAAAGCTAATAAAATGATTAATAAAAATAAGCAAATGCAAACACAGTAGATTAAAGGAAACAATAATACAGAACACAAAACGCAGAAATGTTTAGATTGATTTCACATATTTACAAAAAAAAGAGATATTCTCTGATGTTGAAAAAAAACAACAAAAAAAAAACGTAAATTTGGAAGAAAAAAACTAAGTTTTCCATGACTGAAGGCTTAAATTCACAATATAAAACTGTCATATTCTGTGACATTATAAAGTCAGAAATTCAATAAAAATTTAAATCATGGTTGTTTGTTTGAATCTTTATGTGCTAGATCGCTAACAAAATGGTTTTTGCACAAAGTTAAGACATTGTTTTTATTAAGCTGGAACTTAAACCACATTTACCACAGAGTTTTATCTGCTTTCATAAAACATTCTTCAATGCCAACACTTTTGCATGAAAACTTTGTCCATTTTTGCTTGCATGATCACTATATTACGCTCATAAACCACAAATGTTGCGAGCACACAGTCTAGACTCTTATTTTCAATGTAAAACTAAAGTGTACATAAACATTTCAGGCCGTGCAATTGAGGATAAAGGACAACAGGGATGACCAGTGATTTACTGTAAGATGGATGATAAGTGCTGTTTCTCTCCTCTCTTCAGATGCGTCGACATCTCTTCTGCTGGTGCATCTGGCTGGAGTGGAGCTGACGCCGGAGGGAAAGACGTGGCTGCAGAAGAACCTGGTTCCTCCTCAAACAGTTTGGCTGAAACTCGTCAGCCGAGAGGACGACACGCTGCACTGTCTGGTGTCCCAGAGCCGGGTGAGGCGTCGACTCATCCTCATACATGTCACAGAAGGCGTATTTGAACCTTTAAATGAAACAAATCTTTAATTGAAGTAGCTTAACCCCACTGCTAAAAAGAAAAGTCTACAATCGGAGTGGCAGTAAGTTTAAAACAAACGGAAGTGTGTCAGACAAAACTGGGAGAGAAGCCATTTTTTTGGTTTTTCATTTTAAGCTTATTATAAGTCCTCATTAAAACTTACATGAACTGAAGTAGCTTTTCTTCTTCGATGGGCTTTTTTTTTTGTGGTAATTTTCTAGCCTCCTTCTGTCTGTCCAGCAGGGGTCGATGTGGAGCTACAGCATGAACAAGGAGCTCCTCAGGCTCGGCCTGGCCCGCAGCGCTCCCATCGCGGGGCTCCCGCCGGGCTCTCCCCTCTACTGGCGCCTGCACAAATGGCTGCACAGGGCAGAGGTGAAAGCGGAGAAGAAGGGTCGGGGTCTGTGGAAGAAGGAGGGCTTGTGGGAGAGGGCTTCCAAAGCCCTCAAAGACAATCCGTTGCTCAGACTGATGGGGAGGATCTTTAGAAGGACTCGCGCTGAGTGACTCATTAATCCAAGTTAAACACTTCGTTGTCGGGAGTTTTGGAAGCCACCACTGCTCGAGGACGCAAATTAATTTTATTAATAGAGATTTTCCGCAGTTTAAGTAAGCTTAGAGACGTCGCAAAAGCCCGAAAAACGTGAATATAAACCTAAAAACAGTGGGTCAAACTTTCTTCTTTTCTCCTTTGTACGGCAAGAAGTCAATACACTACATTCCTCTTGCACATGTTTAAGACGTTGGTGTCATTTAATCAGTTCAACAGTGTTTGAAATATAAATTAAAAATACTGTTAAAATCAGCATTCTAATCTGGAAGATTTCAAAGCCTATGTGTTACTGGTTAATGTGTGTGTGTGTGTGTGTGGGTTTGACTGGGACTTCCCACTTGGGGTGGGATCAGTTAATGGTGTTCAAAATAGAGAGGGATGGTGGGGGTCCACTTGTCCACTGTTTCTATGGAAGCACTAAACATGAAACACAAAGCGCCCCAAAGGCTAAACTCTATATTGGTTCCTCTCAGATCCCTGTGGGATCCCTATATGCACCATGTGAGGCGTACTTAAGAAGTTGTTCGTTTTGTGAGTAGTTCCACCATGTCTTTTGCAATGTTTGAGCTTGAAAGTAGAAATAAATGGGCTATCACCTCCCTTTCCAATTATAAATCTATATTTTATAATTAGAAATTAATGCAAAAGTCCAATAGGGTAATAAACTGCAGTTTTACCTACTTATTTTATTCCAATAAGGCACCTGCGCTCTGACTTGCACGTATACCATCTGTTCGCAGTTGTGATTGCACTTGCTCATGTTACAGTTTAACATACAAGCTTCCTGCCAGAGTCATAGTCCATTTATTTCTTAGCAAAGGAGGGAGGTCTGTAAATGAGGCCAAACCGCAGCGTGCCCTGTTGGGTGCGGGGGTCTTGGTGCAGTGAGAGTTAGCGCCCTCCATCCAGAGGGACACGAGGAGATTAGTGCAGAAGGGAGGAGGGTGAGAGCCGTGGAACGGGATTTTGGATCCAAACACAAAAGCAGGAGAGGAGGAGTCACAGGGGAAAGGGAACCAAGTAGAGTGGGGGGATTGAGGAAAGTTGGAAGGGGGAGAGAAGGAGAGGGAGGAGTGCCGATGAATCAGCTTGTCGTCTCTTTTGTTGTGCAAATGTCACCGGGACTGTTGCTGCCATAGAGTGTTGTGATTGGTGGGCAGGTTTTAAATTGTAAGGTGCATTCGGGGGGCTGATGCAGGGTGGTAGACTTTGAACTGTCAGCGAAGGAGGAGCAGGAGGGAAACCATGGCTCACACAGAGAAGGAAGAGGAAAGTTTTTAACGGCAGAGTTTATAGACGCCGTTCACTGAACTGATTAGTTGATATAGTGTATATATAGTGTTTTTTTTTTTAATGTGGTAATGTCTGTGGAGACCAATTGTTGGAATCATTGTGCTGACTGCTCACTTGTGTTACGGCTCATCTCGTCCACTTAGAATGACATAAAAAAGTAAATTTGTTTCTGCAATGCGATTCAACAGGGGAACTCGTGCATTATGGGGTTTCATTTCATGCAGAATGATGTATTTCACTTATTTATTTCCAATAATTTAGGTGATTATGGATTACAGCAAATGAAAACCCACAATTACGTTTCTTACAAACTTAACAGCTTTAGATGATTAAGACAAATAAGAAGGATTTTATCATTTACAAATGTTTACTTTCTAATTGAAAATAAGTTTCTTAATAGCTCGTTGCTGCTGTTTTTGTGCTAATCAAATATGGCGATACAGTTGTCATTAATCGTCTTTTGATCAGAATTATATATAGTTTGTAGAATTTATAGATGATTGTGTTTCTCCCCCTTCTTCCAGGACAAATTCAGACTTTAGTATTGGCCAATTCTGTCTTTTTGACTGTTCAGTTCAATGTGTGAAATGAAATCAGCATCTCTACAAAGTTTGCTGTCATGAGGCCTGAAGTAAATAGACTCCTGTACTTGATAAAACACAGTGAGTGTATAAAATGGCTTCTCAAATCATCTCTGCCTGCTAAAATGTCACACTTGACCTCGTGCATCTTGGATTCTGGCCCTCTCCACTCTTCCTCCAGACTCAATGACTCTAATTTCCACATTAAATGCAAAATTGGTTTGGATTGTGAAGAGGACTTTAGACCATTGAACAACAGTGCTGTCCTTTGTCTCGGATTCAAGATTGGTTTAATAGCAGGAATGCAGCAGTCGTAGCCTATGTCCTGCATAAGTCAGCTTGAGTCCGTCTGTAGTTTTTGTGAATCTCAGCCAAACTCTTGAAAGACATTCACTTTACATTCCTTCAAATGTTGTGGCTTTTCCTTTTGTTTGTGCGCTTTTTCTGTCATCTTTATTAGCAGTCAGATTTTGCGACTTTTACCCTCTTTGTAAGGTTGATAGTGACTGCCTACTGGGAAACTGTCTGGTCAGCAGTGTTTTAATTGATTTAACATTACATCTCTGCTCCAAAAATAATTATTTGTTTTTCTTTTGAAATGTTTAAATTTGGCCTGTAAGTTTTAAATGCAGTTATATAAAATTATTTTCATTTTATTAATTACATTGCAAGACCAGCTCACATTTATATGTTAATGGTATGAAATTTGAACTCAGGTCCCAGTTTAAGAAGGCTAATAAATAAATAGAAAAACAATTAAATTAATTAAAAAAGAGCTAGACATTGGAATTAAGCTGTATTTAACTTTAATACACAGATGTAAGCAAGAGGTTAGAATCATAATTAGGATTCCTTTATTGTCATTGCAGAAAAAAAGCACAATAAGATTTTAAAAAATAGCAGCTCTAGAAGGCAGTAAAAAAAAAGTAAGTATATACATACATAAATATAAAAATATGGTAAAACAAATAGAAAAAACTGGGATGTTTTGTTTGCATTTTGGTGGACAAAGTGTTTTAAGTGAAGTTTTGTCATAGTGGCTAATAAGTCTTCTAAATGTAATTCTTGATTGATATTTAAAGTAATGTTGTATTTATTTTATGTTTTTACACAATGCAGCAGTTAGTCTGTTTCCCCTTTTCCCAAATTCAGTCAGAAAAACAATTTTGTTTTATTTCCCTTTTGTTTATGGCTCACTCTAAGGACAATCAGCTCCAATCCGAAATCCGTTTCAGGCTTTTGCCAAACTCTCTTGTCCCACACCAGTAGAGGTTATTTGAAAAGGCACCATGCTTGATGTAGTGGTGGGTACTTGCCCACACAGTGCAGGGAATTTGTTCTGACCACTCTCTGTCTTAAAACCAAACCTCTGGGATTTCAACTAATATGTAATACGATGGATTTCCTCTTTCTGAAGGACTGCTTCCACACCCGCCGCTCCTGAAAGGGACTAAGTTTTGTGAGGAAGCTGAGAACAGAGTTTCAAAGGCTGAAACAACTGAAGCAAAAGACGCAAGTAAGCTGATATTTCTTGTGATGTCTATGTACTGTTTTCCTCCCTTTATGTAGTGCATTTTGTTTCCTTTTTGACTCCTAATTGTGCACATTTCCCGCTTCACCAAGCTGCACACATCCTCCTACCTGTCACTTTACATTTACAGCTGCTTGGATACTGCATACAGTATACAAGCAGCTGTGCACATGTTCAACTTTAGGAAAACAGGAACCACCATTTCAGTTCTTATCTTTATTGCGTCCCTCTATGATCAGACAGAAGCCCATTTCTCCTCCAGGATGATTTCAGTGCTCACTTACATATTTATTTTATGTTTCAGCCGTCTACCTGGGCTTTATTGCTGTTACAGTCAATACATAATCAGTATGACTGATGAGGCATTTTCTACCACAGCTGAATTTGCTGCTTGTAGCTGGGGAGCACAACAAAGGCTTTTATTACACTCAGCCGGTAGCCATCCCAGTGAGAAAGAGGCTGGCACTCCCCCTCTCTCTGGTTCCCCCCTGTATCTGAAAGGACAGTCCTTGGGGAGTTCTTTGATTTGATTTGAGTGGCTTGAGCGTGGTTGACCGGGTGTGAAAGACAAAGAGGTTTAAAGTGACAGACAGCTGGTGTCACATGACAAAAAAAGGCAAAGATTTTCTGTTTGTAGTGCTCCGTTTTCATACAAATAATCCAAATTCAACATACACCGCGTGTGTTTTTATGGCTTTATGGAGCGGTTCCTCAAACAATCAGCAGTCAGGTGGTTGTCACAATTAAACACTTTCTGGTAAAACGCCGGATAGCAATTTTCTAACACACCCACCGTGAAGATTGCGTGTGTGTGTGAAGGAATGCATCAGCCGTAAAGAAACTCCCTTGTTACTATGAGACTGGGAGTATTGTGAGGAGTGTATCAGCTTTCTGGTGTTGGGTTGTAGGAGTGGAAACTTGACTCTGTGGGCACTCCGAACCCTTATGAATAAATGAACTTTCCTTTAGAGGAGTGTACAGCAGGAGACAAGAGGATGGGTTGTTTGGGATTGAGTGAAACACTCTCTCAATACACTGTCTTGTAAAATTATTCATGTCTCCCAAATGTTTTAACGTTTTGCTACACTACAGAGACTAAAACAAACCATTATGTAATTCTGAAATGGAAGGAAAACAGAAAATGGTTTTCAAGTTTTTAAATGAATAATAATCTTAAATATGTGGCATTAATACTTTGGGGTTTATATTGCTTCTTTTACAGCTGCAAGACTTTCTTTTTGTCTTTTTTTGTTAACGTGTCCGGCAGTGTAGGACTAAGAATTGTTGTCTGAGAGTCAAGGTGAGGCCCAAAACATTTGCTTTCTCAAGTGGAGCATTACGGCTTTCGCCAAGATGCTCCCCTTTATATGCTGTCTGTATATGGAACTTTGTTTGAAATTGGTTTTGGTTTATTTCAAATGTAATGGACGCAGAGATGAAAAACAAAGAGGAAAAGGTGAGGGAAAGCTTTAAAGGGAAAGAAGAAGACAGAAGTGAAGGAGAGAAAGAAGCACATAGAGAACACAACTCTTGAAGTTTGCCTCTAGAAAGAAAGAGAAAAAACAAAACCAAGAAACCACAACACCAAACAACATACACATAAAATAACAGTTATAACATCATTGGAAAGTACACAGTACATGAGGATAGAAGATGTAGTAAGTGGCAACCGCAGCCCAATTAAGAGTGTATCTGACAAACACCAGTGTGTGTGTGTGTGTGTTTCCATTAGCTTAGCACATCTGCAGATTGAATTGTTTGCCCATTATGATTTTCAAAACAATTCAAGCACAGTCAGAGTGGATAGTGATTGTTTGTGAACATCTATTTTAATTCCTTCTTAAGTTCTCCTGTTGGATTCAGTTCTGGACTTTGACTGGACCATTCTAATATATGAATTTCTTTTCGATAAGGTGGTCCTGTACCCTGGTTTAAACCTGCAGGAGGTTCTTCATCCAGGACTGTCTTCAATTTAGCTCCTCCTGACCCTGCAGAAGAAAAGCACTCACACAGCAACATGCTGCCTCTACTCTGTTTAACAATGAGCAGTGAGCCAAAAGTTGAACTATGATTTCATCTGACTTCACAAGCCACATAGCGGACACACATTTGCTGTGTCTGCTTTGTGGCTTGTGGCAAACTTTAAAGTGGACTTTTTATTGACTGTTTCTACAATGACTTTCTTTTGGCCATTCTGTCTTAACGGTCATATTTGTGGTGTGCATGACTGATATTTTTCATGTCAAAAGATTCTCCCACTTGAGCTCTGGATGTAGGCCACTCTTTACAAGTTACCTCTTGGCTGCTTCTCTTATTAATGCTCTCTTTTCCCAAAAAGAGAGCAGATTTGTAGTTACGCAGTTTTGTAGTTACGCAGTGTTGTAGTTATGCAGTATATCATTTTAATTTTGAATGATCGATAGAACAGTACTTTGAGGGATCTGCAAAGCCTTGTATATTCTCTATTTATAACTATTCCTGCTTTGAACATCTCCAAAACTTTATCCCCGACATGTTTGTTCTCTGCTGTTCATGATGGTGTTTGTTCAGTAAACTCTGAAGAACATCAGAGGTCTTCACAAAACATACTGACATTAAATACACACAGTTGGACTCTACTAATAACAGGAATAAATTCGGAAATGTTCAAGGAGTGTGAATACATTAACAGTGCACTACACTGTATATGTTAGGGTTGTAATGTGGAGATGAAAGGCCAAAACTCCATTCATCTAAGTTGACAACAATGAATTTGACACGTTTTGCAATATGTTACTGTGCAGAAAATAAAAGTGATTATGAAGGAAAGTAGAAACACTTTAACAGTGAAACTAAATATCAAACTCTGCAGAACATTTTTGGCATGTGTGACACATGATCTTACTTGACACTTAAGTTCACAGCAAAGTAAGCCAAGCAGTCAATCATACACACACACACACGCATGTGCACACGTCAGTCTGGTCTTGCATGAAGAATTTAACCAAACACGGACAAATAGCACATCTGCAAACATAATGATGAATATTTATTTCCAACATTTGTTTTCATCACTCTTAGAATAAATCTATTTTCATGACCTACTCGTAAATGTTCAAAAGCCTAAGTATGGTGTTAAGAAATGTTTCACTGTCTAATCCCAGGAGTCACCAATCTGCCTATTTGGGTATAAGATATTCCCTAGATTCTTTGTTTTTATGACTTGGTAATATGTCTTAAAAGTGGCTAATCATTGGCCACCTTCGCAACACAAGAATGCCCCCCTCAGGTAACTCTACCAAGAACAGGTTAAAATATTATCACTGGATTTAAACTTAAACTTAGGAAACTTCCTTGTCTTTTCCCTAAGCCAATTGATTTTCTAGCAGTACGGCTATTTATCAAGCTACATATGAAACTTAGTAGTTTGGCAAAACAATGAAAAGTTCTGTATGCACAAAGAAAAAAAAAATTCAAAGCAAAAGCTGTAGAAGTGAACATATTCTAATGAAAAAGTCTTGAGTTCATGATGTTGCTATGACAGTATTTTAAAACCACTGAGTCACTGAGTGTGAAAGCATCTGGGTGGCCATCAATGGGCCAAGACTGTTTACTCGGTTCTGGTAACAAGCGGCCACAACTTACTGCTTTGACTCTGTACAGCAGTGGTGCCCAAAGTCAGTCCTGGAAGGCCGGCATCCTGCATGTTTTAGTTTTCTCCCTGGTGGTAGTAACAACCTCCTCAGGATGTCAGTGTGCTTCTTAGTCCTTCTAATGAGCCATCATTTGATCCAAGTGCGTTAAATCGGTGGGAGAACTAAAACATGCAGGATGCCGACCCCCCTGGACCGACTTTGGGCATCACTGCTGTAGAGCAAGTTGTGTCAAACTCAGTTTCATTTTGGGCCATATAAAAATCTGAATGTTCTTAAAGTGCTGGTTGTGCCAGAATATCTTGAAGAAACCAAATAAACAGTTAAAATGTCAATAAATATCTATTCCTCCAAAATTTTGATTGTTGTAGTTGTGACTTTTTATTATAGACTATGACTTGACATCAAGTAAGGCTGAGGCAGCAGTCACTTAAACTCAGTGTTTGAGACCAAAACATTTGCAGTAAAATGAAAAAAATCTGAAAAAAAATGTGGAGTTTTGTTAATTTTGTGTGAGTTTTGCAGATTTGTGAAAACCTAGAAGGACTTATTGATGTAATTTGGAGTCTAGAGGGCCACATGAAAAGGTCTGGTGGGCCAGATTTGGCCCCTGGGCCTTGAGTTTGACACCTGTGCTATAGAGCACAGAGGACTTCAGCTCATGTGATGTGGGGATCCTTACCATCCCTACAGGACAACAATACTGGGTTTGACACGAACCTGAAACAAGTGAATGCACATGCTGATTTCTTTCTGTTTTTCACATTAAAACACATTGTTTAGAAAAAATATCAGCGATTTAATCTCTCATTTGCTCTACGTAGGAACATACAAGACCTTCTTCTCACAGCCCCACCAGACTAGCGGCAGCAGCAATTAGCAAACACCTGGTGAAGCTGTGAGTCAGCTGATAATCATAATATAAGCTCGTAAGAAGGGTTATAAACGGCATAACGAGGAGCACTGTTGTGATGTCATGCTAAAGGTATAGTGTCAGAAAGAGTAGGAGCTTCTTAAAGAGACAGAGGTCCAACTTTAAGGTGTTTAGATTATGAGATCAAATTTCCTTTAAGTTATGTTTGATATATACGGCATGTTTTGAACAACTGAAGGTAACACAGTTACTGAAAAACATAATACTGCTCCCTTTAAAATCAGTTTGACAGAACATTGATATAATACAGTAACTTTAATAAAGTACATTATAAAACAGTACATTATAAAAGAAAATGTGTGCAGCAATATCAGTACTAGAAATGCCAAAAACCCCATTCAGTTAAGTTTGTTGGTCTTTTGGAAAGGACTGCTGTTCTCCATACATTTTCAACAGGATGGAGGTTTGGGATTTGATCATGTTCTGTTGGAACAGTGAATTTTTTCCAAGTTTTAGCCATCAGATACAAACTATCATTATCAGAGGAGTAGGAACCTCCGGTGGTTAAGCTTACAAGAACCTGGAAATGTTCTTGTAAGCATTTCCAGGTTTGTAAAAAAAAAATACAACAACTGCATTAACGTCTATGTTCAGTAGTGAATGTACGTTCCACATGTGCAACGTAGATGGACCTATGATCTGGAGTGGCTGTTGTTGTTCAGCTTCAGTAAAATAATGTGCCCAAAGAATTAGGCCCGCTGACAACCCGAATGACCAGATTGTTTCATCAGGGAATTTCATGTTCCCTGATGGAACATGCAGTATTCCAAGACGAGAACGCCAGGACTGATCAGGGTCAAGTGCAAAGTGGTTTAAGCAATATGAAATGTAATTTTTGCACATGGATTGAACCTTAACCTTAATGAGATTTTTTGGAATATGTTGGAAAAGAAAGATCTTGATGAAACCAGAAAACGACACTGGATGGAAATAATTCTTGCCACAGTGCAGAAGCTTATCAAAACGATGCCTCAATGAATGCATGCTATATTCAAAGCTAAAGATGGTCCAATGAAACGTTAGTATGTGACTATTGACAAAAATGATTGCCTTCGATGCTGTCTCGTCGGCGCTTTCTCAATTTTTTTCCCCCATTTGGAACATTTAGGACAGAAATCCACTTCTAATCATAAGATCCAGCACAATGGTTCTCCATTAAACAAGGACTGCGTGTATTAAATCAACTACAAACTCTGTGGATGCTTCAATAAAACATTAATGCGCAACTGTTGTAAATAATGAATACAGACAGGAAAAAGGGGGCATACTGAACTGCTGTACTCCTGTTAGGTTTTGTTTCGTGCGTCATTTGCTATATTCTATCGAAGCATCAACATGAAGAAAACTTCTCACTTAAAGGCATTCTCGACCTACTTCCTGTCGGGGCGTCTGATCGAGTCAGTGTGGCAGGGAGGAATTTATTTTTGAGCGTCTCTTTCACCCTGAGAGAAACCCAGCAGACAGAAGAGCTGACCTCCACCGAGGTCTCAGCTGATCAGAGGTTACCACTGTTAAATACAAACTACAGAGTCATTCTACTAAATTCTCTGAATAACAATAAACAGAAAATGATTCATGTTTTATTTTACAGTTAGAATTACATCAGCCAAGTTTTTGTAGATGTTTCATGTAACTCTTATTTTTGTTCATATTGCTTTATGCTAAAGACCAAAATCCCCTGCTGCTGCTTGCCGTCACCTTTACCCACAATTCATAAAACGTCTATTTATCCAATTATATTCAACCTTTGAGAATATAAGATAGTTGTTGATTTGACAAGAGTTTATTTGTCTGGATTAGGACTTGAACTTTGCTTCTTTTCTTGTCTGTCACTGCCTACTAAACATGTCTGCTGCACGAGCATATTCAGAAGTTGTGTTTGCAGAAGTTTGCATGAATCTAATGAACAAAGGAGAGATCCTGGTTAATCATTTAGTTTTATAATCACCCAATTTGACTCCTCTTTGTTCACTGCAGAGGTGACATCTGAGACATCAGCTATGTCGTGGCTTTACTTGCCGGCTGCGGACGGCCCCTTTGGCCCTTTGAGTCGAGTGTTACATTTACGGAAACTGACATCAACGTGCTCAAAAATGACGAACGCTGAATGGATTTGAGCCACTGTCACATACGTATTAAGAGCCCATAAAGAAATTTTGGTCCCAGTTCAATCAAACTCCTGAACTTTACACAGATCATGTCTCTTTTTAACCATCTGCCTCTTAACTATCTGCATCACAGCCAATAAGTGCCATTAAATCTCCAGGAGACAATGTGTCCAGTGCTCTGCTTGTGCTGAACTCCTACTTTTAATTTGGGCTCTGTTATGAAAACATAAAGTCATTTATAGAGATTGCTGTATAATTAAGCTATGAGGCCCAAGGGGCCGTTCTCTGTGTCTCCAGAGCAGCTTGGAGACGCTGAGACTCATGAGTAGAAGCCGACTTTAATGAGCAGATCCAGTGGCTTTCTCTTTAGGTTTGTGCTATTCTGTTTTTTTTGTTGTTTGTTTCCAGTTAGAACAGAAACTAAAAACAATAATTTTTTTTTGACTTACGGTAGTGTGGAATTCATTATTGTACATACATCATTACTTACCCCTCTGTGTTTTAAGTAAACTGTCCTGTGAAGGCTCAGATGAGACCAAAATGTGGTTTCATCTTCCAACATGGAAAATGTGTGCAGTGGAAAACATCTCCATGGCGAAACATGGAGGAAGCAGCATCACCTCTGTGGGATGCTTTTATTTGTCAGGGGCCGGGAAACATGTCAGCGTTGATAAGAAGATGGAGCTGAAAAGCTTTGATGCAGAGGTGGAGGGTAATCATGTTGAAGCACAACAAACACCAGAGCTGAAACTGAATGGTTTAGTCAACCTTTGTGTGTTTTGGTTTAGTTTCGTCTGTTATAATGGCCCATTCAAAGCCCAAACCTAAATCTAATTTCATCTGTGGCAAGTCTTAAAATTGACGCTCACAATCTGAATGGCTTTCAGGCATTTTGCAATGTAGCACAGGCAAAAGTATTAGTTTCTAAATCTTACATACTCCAAAAGATTGAAACTATAATGGAGTGAAAGGTGGCCTGACCAAGTATTCATTTTGAGAACTTGAAAGAAATGCCACGCATCATTTCCACTCCACAATTACAGGTTCTACTTTGTGTTGGTCATTCACATAAAATCCCGATAAAATACTTTCAAGATTGTGGATTTAATTTTTTTCCCCCAAAGATGCAGTGTTATAGTGTAAAGCTATAAAAAAGCTATAAAAAACCCTTTTTTATAGCTTTACATTATGTTCTAATGTTATTCCCTCTTTAAAACATACCTGGAGTGTTGCTTTCATTCATGTTTGAGAAATCCTTGAATCTCCCATGGCAACCTGTGCAAAACGCCTGTGTGGACCTAGTGCTGATTTCGAGGACGAAGCTCCTCCTTGGAGCCGCAGTTCCCGAGTTTCAGAGCTTCCGGCTCACAGAGCAGCCATTCCTTACTTAACTCCTTCAGACTAGCTAGCAGCAATTAGCAAACCTCTGGTGGAACTATGCTGAGCTACTTCTTAGTTAAACTGTGGTAAAGCAAAAATTGTTAAAGGATTAGTAGAAGAACAATGTTGTGATGATTTCCTGAATGTCTGAGTGTTGGAAAGAGCAGGATTTTCTTAAAGGGACAGAGGCCTAATTTCAAGGTGCTAAATTACAAAGTCAGATTTCTTTTAAGTCATATTTGCTATACACAGCAACTTTATAAAATCTGAAGGTAACATAGTTACCTCACTGCGCTATAAAATAGCACAATGTGGCTGGATAACACATAATACTTCCCCTTTAAAAAAAACATCTTAAATGATGCAATAAACAACTTAGTGCAACAAAGGAGGAGAAAAATAGCATTAATTGTTGTAAAACCAACCATAGCTTACATTACAGGCATGGTTCAAAGTTATACGGTGGCAGGGTCAAAGCAAAAATACTTTCACCTCAAGAATACTTGACCCCTAATCTCTGCGTGTTCAACGGTAACCCCTCACCAAGGCGCCGGGTACCAGATGGCAATAAATATCCCGGAGGCTTCGACCCTTCCCAGAGCTGAGCACCTCCGGCGGGTGTGCTTCTGAGCGATAGAGACGGCGCTGGTTTGAAGCTTTAAATCAAGTGGACAGATGAGCAACAGGTGGGGAATCGCAGAGTGCTGGCTGTGGGAGGATCAGCAACGACAAGAAATCAGGAGGACAAAGCGGAAAAAACTGGCGCTCTGGAATATCGGTTGATGGAAAGAAAGAAAGATAAATGAGAACACCTGTGGGGAGAAAGGGAGAAAAGGAAGTGGGATGAAGGGTATAACTTAACTCCTCCCTTCATTGCAAATAAGTTAATCTATTTAGCATAAAATTACATTTTTATGCCCCATTCTCATTCTGAAGCAGCACATTAAAATACTTTTTTCTTCTCCTCCATAGGTAGGGGATTTGTTTTCCTTCCTCTTCCTCTTGCCATGAGCTCCCGGGTGGTGAACAGGAAAGGAGAGCCACAGTACCGGCGGCACTTCCTCACAGACAACAGCATCTTTCAGAGTAAGTATCAAGAGGCACACACGATCTAATGCATGAAGCACAAACCAGAAACCAGGCTGATTCCATCATATGTACAAGGAGTGAACACTAGAGGGCGACTCTGTGACATATTTGTGTTTGATAGTCAGTTTTTTTAAGTATCACAACACAACCAATACAACTGTATTTCATCAATGCATTATGGGAGTAAATATGCACATAAATAACATAGTTAGCTTACGAATTCTTGTATTTATTGCTTTTATTTTAAGATGAGTTGTTATTTCTGAGTATTTCCACTTTTGTTGTCTTGTAAAACATAACGGGTCACCCTTCTAGTTACCATTTGGAGCATTTATACACCCTGCTGTGCTAATGTTCTACTGGATTTATTTTTCTTCTCTAAACTCTCCTATCCCCTGAAAGCTGAGCTAAATCCAGATGTTTTACGGGATCAGCGTGATCTTGAGCTGGAGGTTTTGACACAGTGAGACTTCCTGCTGACCAAGCCACCGGATAAATCCGTGAAAAATCTGATAAGTCGGCGTGTCTCTGTGGGCTGTCACGCCCACTGCAGACAGACCTTTTACTGCCTCACCTAGACAGCGACCATCTTTTGTCTGCTTTCAAAGGTAGAAAAGAAATACTGGCTCAAGAGCCTCTGTGCTCTTCTGCAGGGGAGGAGTTCATCAGATAAAGTGATTTCTGTTTCCTTGTCACTTCTTTTATCACATTTCAGACAGACATAGACAGATTTCATTGTCATTCAACTCTACATTTAAAAATGTACAAATTAAAAGAAATTTCATTGCAAGACTCCAATAATAAATAAATAAGTAATAATAAAAGTGTCATTATAAGTATATATAAGAAAATATTGTTTAGTATCCTTATGGCATGAGGGATAACATAATATTTTATATTAAGATATATAATATTTTGCATTTTAAACAGACTGATTCAGATTAAAATGTTCTCTGGACGGATTATGATGAAGTAAAACAAATGACTTACTGATTTTGATACATGTATTTGCTCTTCTAAACAACAGTTATGTAAAAATCCATTATTTTAATTGCAATCTAATTACATGCACTTACTGTGTTAAAACCGTCATGGTGGTTTTCAGTGATGTGAAGGAAAGAATTATGATTTAAAGGTCCAAGTTAATGTAAATCTCTTGATTCTTACATCCAACAAACAACCAAAGTTTTTGTTATATTGCAATATTTTTTCATTTCTGGGGCAAATGGGTTTAAAGGCATTATTTCAATTCAATTCAGATTATTGATACCAACTCAAGGGACTTTACAAAAATATTTACATTTGATCTGACTTATTAACTTTTACTCATCTAATCTTGGGGTTAGTGATGGGAAGGTGAGGTACAGCCTAGGCAGGTCCATGAACGCCCAACTATTCAACCACCCTTGAATAGTTAAAATACACAAATACGTACTTGTGACACCATAAAAAAAAGCCTATTTTAATAGTTCAATCATCATATAATATAGATTAATACACACAGTGGAAACTGTCTTGGCACTACAGCAGAAGCTAACTACCATGGTTTTCATTAGGGCTGCTTTTTGGGGCACATCCAGGTCCTGGTCAGAAACAATCAATCAGAGCCAGAAGGAAGGTTTTAGTGCTGTCAACCACTCTCATGTACGCACTGATCAATGTGCTAATGGTGGAGAAACAACTTACAGTTACACTAGAACTGTTTATCTGCTGTCATCGGTGGCAGCTAGCCTGCACATTCACGACAGGCAAGGTTGTGGGGAACTAACTGTAGCGTAGCAGGGAGCTGTGAACAGCACGTACACCAGAGTGATTGACAGCACTAGGACCCTCCTACCAGCTCTGATTGGGTGTTTCAGACTGAGTGGTGTATTTCTGCAGATGGCTGTAGGACCACAGCGAGAAGGCAGAGGAGCTTGATCTTTTAACAGATTATTTTGTTTTCTATTGTACTGTCAGGACATTGTGACAGCTTTAACAAATATGCAAAAAACATATTTTTTTAAAAATAAAGGTTACTTAACACAATTTTAAGGTAGCGAAAGTTAAAGCTGGAATATCCAGAGAGAACTGTTGCTATGGGGGAACATTTAGCACTGCATAATGTTGCATGTCTATATTACGTTTATGACCAATTTGCTTTGTCAAATTATGAAGTCTGAACAAGGCAAACTTCAGCTTACGCTAATTGCTAAGCGGGTAAAAGCCTATTGTTATTATATCACTGACATTATGATCAGTTCTTTGGTCAAAGTGTGACGGTAACGCTGGCTTGCACTAATTAGCAGGTAAAACACTAATGCACTCATTCTCTGTTGTCAACTAAAATCATTGACACAATCAACTGATGTTAGCATAATTGAACTATTTAGTGTAACATATTACATTTTACCATTATGTAATATGTCAACATAACGGTAATATGTTGACATATTACCATTACCAAATGGTAATATGGTAAAAGCATAATAAAGCATGCTTTTACCATATTACCATTTTCTTTTGTCATCACTCCACCAAACCTCTGCAACATTCAATTCAATTGCTATAAAAAAAAAAACTGTATTACTCTTAAAGGAAGCTTAAAATAGGTTCTAATTGGTATAATATCAAGAGTTACAACATTTAATTTCACTTTGGGATTAATAAAATATTTTTCAGCTGGATTGATTTGGTTGTTGCAGAGGTTTGTTGACGTCTAATCAGGTTCTATAGTGCAAAAGGGAAAGGAAAATAGTGATTCTCCAACTTTCCTTTCTATTAGAACAAACTGGGTCAAAATGTTTTCATCTACTGTTTTGCTAAAACTACTCCAGTCCTGTCCAAAAAGCAGAAACCTGGCATTTGGGTTAAGTAAATCACCCTGCAGCTGTTAGAGAGTTGTATCTTTGCAGCCCTTCCTGATCTGTCTGCATCCCTCATTTCACTGGCAGCCAGTCCTTTCATGTCAGCCAAGGACCGTTTCAGTAAACATGTGTTTCTCTCTTTTTCTGTTTTTTTTTCCCCACATGACTTTCCTCTCACTTCATTCCCCCCTGACCCCCCTAATCCCAGTGCATTCCTCTGTTCATTTTTGAAATTCAAACTGGCTGAATGGTTCTACTTTGGTCACAGTCCATAAACCAGTCATGGGGTGTAAACTTTGATTTTTAGGTAGCTGTGAACACACAGCACCTCGCCTCGTTCACACCCATTGAGGTTTTGAAATTTTTCTCAAATTGCAGCAAAATGAAAATAATTTTACTGGTATTTTATGTGACAGACACAAAGTGGTGCATTAGTTTGAAGCGGAAAGAAAACGACTTATGGTTTTCACTTATGGTCTTCTATAGATTTGCATTCAACCCCTAAGAGTCAAAATCTCATGCTCAGTCAGATTTGAAGGAAACAGCAGTTTTAAAATCTTCTGGACTTTAGCTAGGCCATTCTAACACACCTGCATGCTTAGAGCGACACTGACTTCTAAAGGGTTTCCTTCCATGATTGCCCTGTATGTTTAGCTTTATCCAACTTCCCATTAATTCTGACTGTCTTCTCTGTCCTTGCTAAAAAAAACAAAAACAAACATCCTCTCCACAGAATGATGCATGTCTCATTGGGGTAGATCTACAGAGTAATGTGAAGTGTTGGTTCAACCCAAACGTGGTATTTTATGCTTAATCAAAATGGCTTTAGCTTCTTTGCCGTTATCTGACTTGAGCACCAAAACATTTTGTGTGTCTGCTGTGGCTTTGTTTGCGCCAAACTGCAAACAAAACTAGTTTCTTTCAGCAATGGCATTCTTCTTCAACTACCTGTTGACAGGTGGATTTCTACAGCTCCTTCACAGATTTGTTCAGTTTTTTGTTTGTTCTCTGTATTTTTAATGACATTGAGATGGGCTTTACCAGATGCTCCTCTCAAAAAACCGATATAACTGTATTTTATTTTGGGGTATCAGTGTAAATCATGCGCGTCTTTTATTTCTGAAAAAAAAAAAAAAAAAAACAAAAAAAAAACCCGGGAGAAATGCACGAATCTTTGTCTTCTCAGTTCTCCATTACACGCTCTACTTTGCGTTGATTCGTTTAGTCAAAATCTCCCAAAGAAAAACACGTTGGATTTTGTGCGTCTAACGTGTCAGAAATGGAAAGAAAAGAGCAAATCTGTGGGGAAACCTCAAATATCTGATTCCGAAAAACAACATCACAGGCGCGCACACCAGTGAGGCAGAAACAAATGCGTTTTGCTGGTGGGGATGGTTCAAGCTGATCGATTAGGTAACCTCTGGGACGCCCCTCTTTCCCGCAGCACTGAATGAAACGGTCTTTCCCTGCGTGGACCAGTGAACAAGACCATTCTGGGAGATCCAGACTCGAATTAGGGAAAATGACTCAACCGGGAGCGATACGCTGCTGGCTGGAAAAGGCACACAAACACTCACCCGCACACAGTTTTAAAAGCTTATTTGTATTCCTTTTTTTTTAAAATGCACACGCCACAGTTGGGTCTCTCTCTTTCTCTCTCTCTTGGGAGCGCCGGTTTAAATTCCCCGCATAAACTGAAGAAGATCCGAAAAGAGACAGACGGCGTAAAGTGGGTCACCGCTGCGCATTGATGCTGTTTTTGTTGCATTTTACAAACAAAAAGATAAACGAAAAATAAATAAATAAATAAACAAGCGGATGTGGCACCAAATGTTTTTCTTATTTTCTGGCAGGGAATTCACATTTTGGCAGCGGATGAAATACAATAATTGCCTCTACTCCGGTGAGCTGTCCACCCTCCCCTCCGTCCTTCCTTCTCGTTTTTGCGCGCCGCATCACCCACTTCCCCCTCTCTCTCTCTCTCCACGCCCGTCCTGAGCTGTTGCTTATCAACATCCAAGTCTCTGTCAGCCCCGTCGAGCGTGTGAGAAATCGGCTTATCGGTTTCCCGCCGCGGCGTTTGCGCCCGATGAGGGGAGAAGATATGCTGCGAACAGACCGGAGGATGAGGATGAACGAGGTTTAAGGGGCGGCGGGGGGGCCAGGAGGGGGCGTCTGGGAGAAAACGGGGGGGCATCAAGAAAAGTGACACTCTGTCCTCATGGCGCGCTTCTTTTGAAACGCCTCATAATCATGGATGCGTTGGCACGTTGGCATTTTATCGCTGCCACAAATAGGGAATAATTATCAGAAGAAGAAAAAAAAAAAACATGCCCAAAGCGCACGGAGGGACAACTCCAAATCTCAATGGCGGAGCTTGAAGTTTGCAGAAATCTGAGTTTGGAGAGGGGTAAGTG
Organism: Brachyrhaphis roseni; assembly: GCA_903066815.1. Classification (NCBI taxonomy): domain Eukaryota; kingdom Metazoa; phylum Chordata; class Actinopteri; order Cyprinodontiformes; family Poeciliidae; genus Brachyrhaphis; species Brachyrhaphis roseni. The sequence continues at coordinate 33,302 of CAEFZY010040670.1, forward strand.
AGCCTTTTGGCTCATCTTTCTGTCTCCACGTTTTATGGTAGAGGTTTGTAGTGCCCAGTTTTACCCCCTATTGCGCTGGCGATTGTGCAGAATTTCATCACCGGCGCAGAAAGGAACAGTGAAGAAAGGAGCGTTAATTGGCTGACTGAGTATTTGCATCAGGGAGTCATCACGCAAAACCGACGCATGTGAAATCTTGGGATGCAGGCGACGATTTTTGATGGAATTTCATTTGCTAATTTAAGAGATTTAAGCCCGTCTTATGAGAAATGTAAATGACGGGAGTGGGAAACTGTCCCTGGTGCTGGAATTATGCCCCCCTCATTTGCACCTGGCACTAGGGGGCAGAAAAGCATCGTACTTCAGTTTGCCAGATTATTCACACTCCTTGTTGAAATCTGTCCATTCCTGATTTACATGTCCGGTTATCACACTGTCTTGATGTGAAGCTCTCCGAGAAACCGATGATGTGCATACCTCTGTCACATGAAACTGCAAGAAAGAGAAAAAGAGGATTTTTGACATCAGCAAACCCTCTAAGAAGGTGCAGGGGCAGTTTGAGCCCCACGTCTCATTGCACATTAGAAGTCCCAAAAGGTTTCATAGCGACCACTTTGCAATGTGTCAAAAATAAATATACGAAGGGGCCCTGGCACCTGAAGGAACAGGGATGTGTCAAACCGTCAGCATTTTACCCAGAGCTGCTTTCTGTTGGGAACCACTGAGGTCTGCCTCTCCTCACAAGACAGACACTCGTTTCTTCAGTTCTGGCAACGCTCTAACTTGATGAGCTGGATGCAAGAGCGAAAGGAAGGAGAAAATAGGAAAAATCGGGAAAGGGGGGGAAAAAATAAAGGTTGGAGCATCATCAATGGCAGCTAATCTCCTCCACATGAAGGGAATGGCTTTTCCATGTAAAATCTGTTCCCCCCCCTTATGTGTCTCTATTGTGCTGCAAATGATGATGAATCTCAGCACGTTCACTCAGATTTGTCTCCATTCTGTTGTCTGTGCCAGATCCTCGAGGTAGCTGCAGGGCACAAACTGCAAGCAATCACCAGGAAGGGAACACACTGTCATCAAACCTTACTTCTGCTTTTTACAATTTTCCTTTCCTTTCTTTTTCTTTCCTTTCCTTTCCCACTCACTCCCATGGGACCATCATGCGCACACGAGATTTTTCACACACTCTGACTTACTCGATCTGTTTCTGCCGTCTTAACCGCAGGAGCGTCACACTTTTTCACACTTCAAACATTTCCTAGCACGCATTCTCCAACTGTGCGAGAGTAAAAAAAATTAAAAAAATTCAGATTTTAGGGTTTGGTGGCTTCTGCGTCTCTTGGCAGAGAAACACCTGTATCTACACGGGAAGCGGAAAGAAAATTATCCACGAGTATTGGAATTATAGTTTCATTTTCTCGAAATGTATTCGGTCTCACGTGTGTCTGACCTTTTTTTTTAAGCCTCTATTGGGTTAGAATAATCTTGTATGCAAAGCAAAAAGTTCAGCTTTGCTCTCATTTCAGGATTCCTGCTGTATTCCCTTATTATAGCTTTCCATAATTCCTGCTGCTCTTCATAAAATGTCCAGTTTGGGTAATCTCTCTTCGCCTTTCACACCATCCCGGGGTTTGGGCCATCATAGGTAGAACCCCAGAGATTTCTGTCCTATGGCCATTCTTTCATATCTGCCATATGTTTGACGTCTACCTCTAGATCTCATCGCCAGGTGTGTTTTTGTGGACGGTTGCCTTGGCGCTTCCACCTTGGATCCTGTTTGGTGATGTTGGTTGGTAGTTTGGGTAGACCGTGTCCTGCCCAGCGAAATCTTTTCTTCCTGGTTTCTGCTTATGGTGAGAATTGACAGGTCCTATCATATCAGCTTGATGTCGCTAGCTGTGTTTCCATTAGAAATCTGCGCAGACTTTTGTCGATACTCTGCTAACTCCGATTAAACACAATTTCACGATTACGGTTCTTCCAGTAAATATGAAATGCAGTTAAAAATCACACTTGAATAAGCTTGTTGAAGTGATAGGTCATTAGAAATCATGGCGGCAACAGATGTAAATACACTAGCTGTATTCGTATTTCAGCCACGGCACTAGCGCTGCCATCAGAGGACATTGGGATTGAACAGTCGGAACCAGATGACCCAGGTATTCTTGAGCTGGACGACGGCGACTCTTGCTTTGCCTGACCTTGCCTTGTCATCTGCATCTGTGACAGGACTTCCATTAAGGGTGATTGGGTTTGATTGGAGTTGACTTTAAGGATTTCGCTTTGTCGAACGCACATCAAATAGTTTCCCCGTCAACAGAGTCTTCCCACTCGAGCTGTAGATCTCTGCAGCTCCTCCAGAGTTGACACGGACCTCTTGACCTGCCACACTGACCAATGCTGCCTACCCTGTTGTGTCATTAAAGCGCCACAGAGGCAGCCGTGACGTTTTCTTCCCCGCCCCTCTCTTTCTTTTACATGTTTCCCGTGAAGGCTCTGACATCAGACAGTTTGCGTGACAGTCTGCCTCTGCCGCCAGAGATACTGTATCTCATTTTGCGCAGCAACAGGGAGAGAAGAGAAGAAGCTTTAACCTGGCAGGAACAGTCAGCATCAGTCTCCATCATAACGCGCACATGAAACATGCGCACGTCCTCCAAAGCGCACACAGACTTCACTTTGCTCCTTTGATGTCTGCGCTGCGGCAGTCAGGGGGACGGCTCCCCCCGTCGTCCCCCCTCCGGTAACATCTCTTGTGAATGCATTATCGTTCGGCGCTGTCGTGTTTATTTTCATTCTGGTGCCTCTCCTCACTCTGCACCCCTGGAGGCGCCGAGGAAACCATTTGTAGCTTTGGTGACTCTAGTGCTGCCTTAAGCGGGATTAATTAGGCAAAGCGAGTCGCCGTGAGATAAGAGCGCGTCTTCCTCTCTTTTTGCTCCATCATTTCTGAACCTTTTATGTTTCTAATAGGTGAGTGGTGTGTATTTTAAAAAATGTTTTCCCCTCACTCTGTTTTAGCATCATTAGTGTGCCACAAACTGGTCTATATTTTAATAAAACCCCTTTAGGTGTGAAAGGTAAAAAGCGGGTTTTTGTTATTATTGCATTAGAATGAAAGTGCACAGAGCTGCACTGATGAGTTGTCAGTTCAGCTGGGATGCAAAACTCCTCGTTAAGGATTTGGTGCACACATGTAGTGGCGTCTATTGACAGCCCTGGTGTGAAAACCGCTTTGAAACAAGTATATTTTATTGCAGTACTAGTTCTTAATGCAAAAAAACAAAAAACAAAACAACAACAAATAGTTAAGTTACTTTAAATAATAATACAAAATACTTTACTTAAATATTACCTTGGAAAAATCCTGTTAGGAAATAACTGTTTTTCAAAAACGATTAAGCGGATTAATCATGATGAATCGATTATTGAAATAATCGTCAATTAATTCACTAAAAGATTAATCATTGTCCAATGATTTTGGAGTATACGAACTCCAAAGAAGCAATTTGCTGAAAGAACAACAGAGTCAGAGCAGTAATGAAGCCAAAACTTGTAAAAAATATATGTACATTTGCATTTAAGAGAAAACCCCCAACTTTTTCTATAAGTTTCTTTTACTCAAAGCTCCTCAAGTGGCTTTGACTTAGCTTCAAATTCTGTAACAAAAAAATCCTCCATTAAACAACTTTATCCAGTCATTAGCTGGTTAATCACCAGATTAAATTGAGCAGAAACGGCTGAACGTTTTACATGTTGCGTCCTTTGCTACAGATGATTACACTTACAGTAAAAAAATATTTTGTTGCATCTTAGGTAATCTAGTTTTTAATTTCTTATTCAAAAACTGAATTAAACGTGTTGTTTATTTGCATATTTTAATGTATTTCTGATACATTGTATAAGGAGGATAATGAAAGAAGATTGTTTTTGTCTCTGGTGAAGCTTCCTGTATTGATTTGACCATATGATTCTAATTTTTAAAAACTCAATGATGACCCATTTCCTGTCTTCTGGCAACAGGTGAAACTTGCTTTTCTACAAGCTAATTTGGTGTTTTATACCAAACTCATCTGAAGTTATGAGATCAATCTTAGGCTCATCTGAACAAAGCACATGGTAACTTATTTTATTTTATTTTTTTAAAGCAAATTCTACACATATACATTCGTACTTTAAAGACAAAAGCAATTTTTTCCTAGCATCCTTCCTGTTGGCATGCAGATGGTGGTTATTGATCATAATTAGGAGACTTAGCGGCCCACGGATTGCAATCTTCCCCAGAGTGCCTGGTCATAAGATAAATAAGGGTCCTTGTCCAGTCTAGAATTAGGTAGTCTTAAATTAAATTAAAATTAAATAGTCTTCTGGACCACACCGACTGACAACAGATTGAGTCATGTGATCTGCTCTTTATTTCCTGCATGCTGGGAAACCATTCATTTCAAATGTGGAAAATAAAGAGGGCAAGCTGAACTTAAAATAATGACACTTCATCATCCCGTTTTATAATTTATGACATGACAATAAAATATGACCAGCCCTCAGTCACTATGTGCTCCATCCTGCTGGTTGAGCGAGTGACACAATTCCACTTTTGTCAAGGGGTTGGCTAAGCACTGTCACAAATCTGCAGCAGAGTTCCTCCCACCATGGAAAGGCCTGATTTCTCCTACGCATTTATCCAGAAGTCATCATCTGTCACAGCGCTGTGCGCCTGACTAATTTAATTTTATAAGCTGCCTAGTGTCCTCAGAGGAACAGTTGAACAGGAAGAGGACTGGATGTCGTAATCTCAAATTCAGGCCAATATTTCCGATAAACTCATTACGGGATTACATGAGATAAAATTTGGAGTTTCTCATCTATTACCTCGACGTGGTGATATAATCCGTGGTGTTATCTGGCTAACAAAGATAAATAAATAACATTTTCCTTTTAGAAAAATAGCCCATTCAAGGAAATATCTCCTTTGCAGCGTAAGGAGAATTATATTGAAACATGGGATTATCATACCTGCAAAGATAAAAAAAGCAACTAAGGTGACAGTTCTCCTTATGTTTGTAGATTTGCATTATCATAAACTTTTATCCCTCTGACACAATTTGTGTGCCTCGGGTTTTTATGTTATGAATTTGATTCTCTTCAAAGCACAATCCTCCAAAGAACCATTTTCATTTAAGTTAAATTATGCATCTTAGATTATATTCAATATTCAATTATATGACACTTCTGTGTAGAACAAAACTAAACAGTAAATTTGAAACAATCTACTTTCATCTTTCTCCATTCCATCCATTGTCTAAAATCGCTTTTCCTTCCGGGTGTCTACCTCCAGGTGAAAGGTGGGATACTCTCTGGACAGGTCACTTTTTTAAAAACTAAACTTGAACAGTATATTGAATCACAATCTCAATACCTCATTTGCAAAAGAGGGCTTGAATACAATAATTAGTCAACTATAACTCGTCAAACGATATGCGCTTCTTGCACATAATTTGGCATAAGCTTCCAAAGTTCGATTTAGTGTAGTTTTAATATTAATATTATAATACTAACTTTAGTTTATTTCATCTTATCTTATCTCTGAAGCTTGTCCTAAAGAGGATACTGTATTTGAGTCTGCTTTTTTAACTGTTTTTATGGTTTTTAATATTTCAGAGTATTGAACTCTGGGGCCATTTTGAATCATTTTATATTTATATTTATTGTTGTGATGATGTGAAGTTTCTCACCATAAATGATGCAATTTCAATTGGACAGAAGATGAAATGAAAAGGTTTTTGTGTGAAAGTTCAGACGCCATGTTTGTTGTATCTAAATTAGACTGGACTTTCAATCGCCTGCCTATAACCTGACTATGGGAGCTCCCAAGTGGTAAAAAGTCTGAATTAATCAGAAGAGATTATCTGCTGTGTCAGCCATTTTAAGCTCTAGGTGTGTTGAGTTAAGAAAATCTTCACCAGCGCAGACTAAGCATGTGCACAGCACAACATGAGATTAAGCAACAATTTAAGGTTATTGCTGTGACTTTTGCTTTTGTTTCTTGAGCAGTGGTATATTTGTGATATACAAAAGATAAGATTAATAAAAAAAATTGGTGTCAGAGATCAAATCACATATTCTGCAGTATCAGATAATACTGCTGTTTATGCAATGGTGTAAGAGAGGCAAAATAAACCTCCAACTTTCTAAATTGGAATCCCAGTTTTGGCAGACATTTCTGTTTTTTATGAGCTTCAAAAGCTTCAGTTGATTTTCAACAATGCAACGCAAAAATAGCCTGAAACGAGACCAGATCAGGTTTACATTTCTTAATAAATTCAATGTATTTTTATAATGTTCACCAGTTTCCCCTCTTCAGGTGTGTTTTTTATGTTTTGAAGTGTGGCAGCAAATAACTTATGTGTCCTTAACACAAGTAAACCATGTTATTTGCAGGGAACTACATGGTGTAAAATACTAAACGGGTGTGAATAAAGACAAGTAACAATAAGAACCGAACCCCTTCCTACTAGAAGACACTCTGACAAAAAGTGTTTCATAATTACGTAACTTGTGTTTGGAATTGGGCTGAAACTGACGATTAATCAATTAATCAAGTTTTCATTATCATGAAAAAATGGGCACATTTTGCAAATTTTTTATTTAATCTTCTGAGCTTTTTTAAAAAATAAAATATTAGAAATACATTGAGAGATGCAAATAAACAAATAGTTCAGATCCATTTTTCAAGAAGAAAATAAACAAACTTTTGTCTAAAATGCAACAAAATATCATTCCATTAGTGAATCTGAACCGGGTGAAGCTGAAACTATTTGCTATTGAGGAGTTTTGGGTAAGATATTGTTTTGACAATTAAAAAATATCCTAACTGCAAAATGTAGTTTGCAGTTTTGGCTGAATTACTGCTCTGAATATGCAGGGTTTTTTTCTCCCAGCAAATAGGTTTTTTTTTGAGTCTCTATATTCCTGTTAATGATTAATTGATTAACCAATAATCAACCAATTGATTATTGATTGATCAAGTAATTTATTAAGTGCTTGATTGATCAATAATTGATTAATAAATCACTTTATTAATCACGATTAATCTCTCCAGCCCTTGTTGGAAATGAAAGTAGCCGCATCAACAGAAATGCCCTGTAAAAAACAACTTAACTTAGGTTTTCTATCAACTTGCAGTCACTCTGTGAACAGACAAACTGTAATAGACCAAAAAAACCTCTCTGAATCAGGGGAGCATGAAAGACAGCCAGATGTGCGTTGATTGACTCGTCTTTCATCACACAAGCAGACACACATCATCCCACATGTCCAGCCATTAAATCTTACTTCTGGTAGTGCATTATTACGAATGTTATGTCATCGTTCTTATCCCCGTATTCCACTGGTTGACCTGAATGAACCCACCCGGTAAGCTGCCCCATTCTCTTCCCATAATCACGCAATAAACAACAATAACAGAGCTGCTAAATCGCGCTCTCTAAATCTGCGCTGCGGCAGCGGCCACAGCGGCACGTGTTCTGAGAGAGCTGCGAACATCAGAGAGAAGTGGATGGCAAAAACAGGAGGTGGGAGTGGAGAACAGATGACCAGAAAGGTAGACGTGTGTGTGCATGTGTGTTTCCAAACAGACGAAGGCGCCTCTGCAGATCAGATCACAAGGGAAGAGGAAGATGAACAGCAGGAGTTTTGATGTGTTTCCTCCACATTTGAAGTCTGAATTCAGTCTTGTCTGAAGTCAGAGGAAAAGCTGATGGTTTCAACTTCACCCGCAGCTGCTCGTGCTGCGTTCTGGGACTGACCCGAACTCTGGCTGTTCTCTGCGCGTCCTGACCAAGAAATGGGTGAAATCTGTTCTTCGCTTTTCAGTCGCGCGGTTTTGTCGAAGAGGAAAGTGCGATCGACCTTTTTCTACGGCTCCGTCGAAAAATCCTCCGGGGCGTCCCTCCTGGCGTGTAACATTTACCACATCGGAGGCACCGTGGCCGTGCCGCTCAAATGCAGACTCTCCCAAACTGGTAAGGTGGAACAAAAATTTGGTGTGAAATTGTCATTTTTGTGACACTTAAGGAAACTAAATGCAAAAAAATAAAGCATCTTTCCTCTAACTTATGCAAGTTTTCCAACTTTAACAGGTTTTCCTTTTTCTGACACAGCGCAGGCCATTTTCCAACGCATGCATCGCTGACAATCAGGTTGCACAGCGATCATTTTTCGTGTTCGTGCTATTTATAACATCACACGAAGCAGATCCTCATGTTTATGCATCAAAAATGTTTCCAGGATGAGCAAAAACCGGAACTTTGAACCTTCAGAAATCTTGTTTATTAGAGGCACGGTGGGTAATTCACCGTCGGTCGTTTTCACTAATCATGTGTTTATGCGATTCAGAGCCAGCAAGCCAACCAAAGCTGAAGCACATCACGATTAAACCTCTGCACACAATCACCCTGCAGGTCGCAAGAGGCGACCGACGGTGCCAGCCCTCCATTCAGACCCATTGTGTTGTTGTCTGATTGCCACGCTCCTTGTGTTGCATCACAGCTGAATTGGCTGCCACGTTGTTTTGGCACCGGCGCCTTCCGACACATGAATAGTGCATGAAGAACCGGGCAGATGCCAGTGAATATAAATGTATGTAGATATGAATAAACCATGTGGAAACTACGGAGTGTTGTCCGTTCAACTGACCTCCAGTACTGTTAAAAATAGAGAGATATTTTTACAGAAGCGTAAAAGAATCAAAACATTACTCCTATCTGTTTTTTTTTTTTTTTAATTTTATTTATATTTGTTGCTTTTTCTGGTCGAGGATGACAGCTGAATAAAAACCAGTGTCACTGATAATGTCACACCAGGTGCTCTGTGCTTTAGTCTTATTAGATGGATCTAAGTGAGGAAGGGCTTTCTTCATCAACTACCCTATTAAAATGTGTTTGAATTGGCTTCGGTCTCTTTGCCAAGACAAAGCTTTGATCTCCTCTATGCTCTGCGCCTACAGAGAGGATGAGTAGGTTTTTTTTTACACACATGGATGCAGTGGATCAGCCACAAACACTGAAGACACAAGCAAATAAGACACACTTGCAAAAAGAGAATGGAGTTCCAACTTTTAAAAAATGTGTTTTTCAGTGACAAGTAATTGATTAAAGTTGCTCAAACTTACTTTGTTTACCTTTACAACTTAGTAAACATTATAAATGAACATGGATGAACTTAATTTGATTACTAGCACAATATTTCTAAGTTGGACCGCCTGCTCTCGTTTTTCAGCGCGCATGTTTTTGCGTTACCAAAAGTTATATTTAAAACCACTAAGTGTGTTTTGTTGTGTTTTATTAACATTTTCTACATATCTGTGAAATGAAAGGAAAAAAATCTATCAAAATGTATCATTTTTGGCCAAATTACATCACGGTGAAAAGATGTTTAATGTTTAATCAAATTTGCGGAGACGGACATTTATTTGAACCTCTTGTCATTGGATAGTTTTATCGATACGTTCTGACACAGTCGGCATTCTGGATCTTGAGGTGGCCTGACATGAAAATGATTTCGACTCCCATGTTTCAGATGAAGGTATTTTTATACCACAGAAAGGCCCGACCAGAGTCCAGACCTACACTTGAAATCTCTAGCAAGACTTTAAAAACTGCTGTTCATAGATTCTCCACATCCAATTTAATTGAGTTTTAGTTATTTTGATAAAAAAAAAAAAAAGACCAGAACACCACTTTAGTTTGGTGCACTGCTTGGTATCAGATTGTCACATTCAGTCCTAATAAAATGTATTGATTGTTTGCTTGTAACACAAAATAAATCATGGTGTATGGACACATATTCAAGGTATCATTATGAGGGTGAAACTGTCTTGTATTGTCGTTTCTTTAAATCCTCTGTAGGATTACGCAGCGAGTACTGACCAAACCCAGACATTGTAAAAACGACAAAGCATGACATAGGGCCGTACAGGATCACATAAATTTGACAGCTGGGGGTTGAAGAGATACCGAGTCCTATTTTCTGTCTCTGCGGCCGGATAGATAATGATGGATATTGTCTGACTTATATGATCAGAGGATTATTGCTTAAATGGACATGGAAGAAGAGAGGAGTGTAAAAATATTTAGGGCACAGAGCTATTAATTAATTAAATTTAAGTAATAAAAAAAAATCTACTGGACATTAATTCTCATCAAGGATCATCATCTGACTTCCTGTTCCCAGAGAGATAATACGTCACCCACTGGTTTTCTGTCCGCCTTTTCAGTTTTCATGCCTAGTGGGTTTAAATCGAAGTACTTGTCGTAAAATTTTGATGGTGAGTTGCTGGAGAATCAGTGTAATGGCTGTAGGCTACGTCTTTTATGAAGTTATCACTTTGAAATGTCAGTCCTGCATCTCCAGATGCTCTTTTGTTTTGGCCAAAGACTGACAAGATTTCTTTTTAAGGAAAAATAACACATTTATCTTAAAGGAAATGATTTAAGAGCAATCTCAATCATTTTAGGAATTATGAAGTGTTCATTTTGCTTTATTCTGCCTACATTGCTGTCATAAGATTGTTTTGTTTGTCTGTCAGAAAATAAAGTAGAAATTATCTCTTCTCATGATAACTTCTGAATTTGATCAGTACTTGAAGCCACTGTGCGACTCTGGATTCAACTGTCAACGATGCTGTCGATTTCAAAAGTGGCCCAACAAGATGAATGATTCATTGTGACCTATTTTTTTTATTATTTTATTTTGTTTTGGAGTAGCACATTTCTCTGACTAAGTTCTGTCCTCAGAGTCTCATGGCTTTTCTGTAACTTATTGTTAAAGTTCTCTCAACAAATATTTGCTCATAAATAATTATTTGAGTAGCTTTGAGGTTTGTTTTAATCCCTATGGAAAGATATTGACTTATGGTGGAAGAGTTACATCAATAACTCAATAATTGAGACAAGGTTTGCACAATATTAGAAAATAATGCGACTATAAATTTATGGATAACTATAGGGGGGCTGCGTGGTGGTACAGCTGGTAGCACAGTTGCTTTGCAGCAACGAGGTCCTGGGTTTGAATCTCGGCTTGGCTTTCTGCTTGTGTTTACAATTTCTCTTTCTGTATTCATGGGTTTTCTCTGGAAACTCCGACTTTCTCTCAGAGGTCAAAAAACATGATAGTTCGGTAACTTGTGGCCCCATGTAGAACTGCTGTGTGCGCACAAAAAGATTAGTGAAGCAATATTATATGCTCAACTTTCATGCATGTTTGAGGAATACTTGAATCTCTACGGCAGCCATTCAGCTCATACAAAACTCCACCTATTTTCTCAAAGCTCCTCCTTGCAGCCTGAGGCAAGATTTTTTTAAAAAATTTTTTAGCCTCTCTTTCCGTCACTCTGCTGGTCGACAACTACAGACAGTCTGCTAGTTAACCAAACTACAACGAGTCACTTCTTTGTTTCAGATCGCTAAAGATGAAGTCATTTTACTTTAGTGGTGTTGTTACTTTAGATTCTATACATAAAACTAATTGTTGCGAACATCTATTAGCATCCAGTATAAGTGCGGCTCTTCAATAAAAAAAATGAGGCAAAAAAAATATTGACCCAGACCTCGCTTCTCAAATAGGACAGACTTTGAGCCCCTAAAAATCATTACATTTAGACATATAAAACGTTTAATGAGAGTTTGGGGAAAAAGGCAATATTTAAAGTCTTCCTCCCACTCGACACCCAGAGAGACGTCATGTGAAGACGCCTCTCTGAATTTTAGTTGCCATGGCTTGTTATTTAACCAATTGTAATCTCGGATTTTCACAACAGTAATCCCTTGTATTTTATGTAACGTCATGCTCAGATGCTAGAAAGCTTGACCCTAGCAATCCATTAGGCTTTCTCTAAATCCATCGTGCCTTGTCAGAGATCTCTTCCTACTTTCAGTGACAAGCTGAAATTTAATACAATTAGCAATGAGCTAAACTCCAGTTGCATTTGTAAAACGGATTCCCTGAAACTCCACAGTTACTGTACATGGCAGCTTGTGATCTCCTTGATGGATCTATGACTTTCTTTTCACTGTGTTAGGTGATTTAAATTTCCAGGATTCATGTGTTTTTTTGTATGTGTTTTATAATCCCTGGAGTAAGCATCTGCGACCAAGAAAACTTGTCAAATATCCAAACAAAATTCCTACCAAAGCCTGTCCTCAGGATAGAGAGGCTGTTGACAAGCACTCTGCTGAGTGTGTGCACTGTCAAGCATGCTTAAACATGTGTTTTAGCGCCATGAGTGGTTTGACTTTAGCTGTCTTTGAAGATAATCATCCTTGTCATCAGTCGAGGCATTTTGGTGTTTTTGTGAGCATCTTCTGAATGTGTGCTTTTTGCAACACCACCGAAATCCTACTACTAATCTACTACTTTAGAAAAAAAATAAAATAAAATTTATATTTTACCCTTAAATTTTTGTAAAGTTTTTCTTTTGTCAAACTTTGTCACAGCTGGATACCAAGAACAACAATGTTCATCAATCCCTTACTTTAAGATGTGAATATTCAAAAAATGTTCAGTTTTGAAAACTGCTGCACGTTTTGGTCTTGACTAATTTGCTTAACTGATCCCATTTCTGTCTTACAAATAATTTACCCCAAAACTCTTATGGATCTTGCTCATATTAAATACCTTTCTATCTATATAATTTTGTCATATATGTAATTTGACCTTTAAGCTGCCATTGTCTATTTCTAGATAAGTAAAACAAAGTTATGTGGCATTGGTAGGGCTGGACAGTAATTTGATTAATATATTTTTTTGGTTTTTGAAGATTTAATTTTTTAAAATTGTTTGGAACATCTTGTTTGACAAGCTTTCTACAAGCTTCTATTTATTTGGGCTTCAGGCCGACTCTATGACAGGATATTTGGTCCAGGCTATATTTTTTTTTAAATTACGAAAACAAAGTCATAATATTACAAGAATAAAGTTATAAGGCAATAGAGTCGAAATGGCAAATGCATGAAATGCTACATGTTGGCACATGTAGGCAACCAGCTGCTCTGTCTGGTATGCCTGAAATGCAAAGTCAAGACATGTAACAAAAATTTTAGATGCTATTTATTTATTTATTTATTTATTTATTTATGTTTGTTCACTGATACTATTTCTAAAATAACCAAAATAACATAGCACATCATGAGATTTCTTAATCTCTAGCACATCATGAGATTTCTTAATCTCATGATGTGCTATGCGGACTTTGTCTATACAGATGAGATTCACTCACATCAGGATGCAGAATGCTCGAAGTGGCTCTAACTGTGGGGCTGTCTCTCTCATATTCTGGCTAGCTATTGTTAAGCATCCATAAACACCTGGAGAAATTGCTAAGGGAAAAAAGCATGGCAGTGACATCATGATAACGTTGTCCTAACACAGTAGCAATCATTTTAGTAGTATATTGAATTTCTTACACCTTTCACCCAGTACACATACTATACAGCAGGGATCTTCAGCTCCAGTGTCCTGAAACCTTTTGATGTATCCCTGGTCCAACACACCTGAATCAAATGGCTGAATTACTTCCTCAAAATGTGGTCAAATTCTCCAGCGTCTACAGCTCTGCAGCGAACATATGAAGTAGTAGTGAGTAAACAACATAATGAAAACCCAAGAACACACTGGATGTTTTGGGGACAAAGTTGTCGAGACAATTAAAAGAAACTTAGATTAAATCAGAGCATTAATCTGAGGTAGCCAAGGGAGAGATCCATAAATCTAGTCTGAAATAAAATCTTAAGACGTTTTATTTAACGTTTCCCATGAGCTAAGCAGGAGAGAGAAAGAAAATGTGTCCAGGGTCAAATGAGACCACAATTGAATTTTCTATATGGTGGGAAACCAGCACTTTGAATAACACAGAAGAAAGCACCCCCAACATGAGACACATAATCAATAAATACTTAATTCCTACTTAAGTATTTATTGAACCCGTATATTTATGGTCATTCATTCAAGTTTTCTCCCCGTCAGTCGCTGATCTTTAACTAAACTAGACATCAAAGATTGAAAGTACGAAAAGAGCCGATGCTTCACCTTTCAATATGCGATGTGAGTTTTAGTTTATATATCTGTGCTTTGTGTCCTACGTCTGCAGCACAATGAATGCGCTCGTACGTAAATAACAGGTTCCACTAATGAGGAGAGAAATTTCTCTTTTTGTTGACATTGCTGTCTGTGTCTCTTGAAAACGCTGTCACAAAAAGAAAAAGGTCTGAAGTTTTATCTCTTATGCTTGTTGTAAAACTGGGCAATACGTGGCAGTCGGACAATCAGACAGACTACCTTAATACTCCCGTCTCCTCCTCCCTTTTCTCCTCCACTTTTCTCGTTTCTGCTCATTTAAAGATCCTTGACTTAAAGCTTTGCTTTAGCTGACTGCCAGAACGTCGCAGACTTGTTGTAGCACAACAGTGCATTGGTGAGCCACCATCTGCCCACGAGTGCTTTGTCGGAAAATAGTTTGCACATCAGCTCGCGGGTGAGTCGTGTTGAAGCTGATGGGTAGTGACATTTAAAAATGCCACACTGTTTAGAACATAATACGGCATTATTCAAAAGTGATGCCATAATGAATTCATCTGAATTCGTTTTTCTGATCAAAATGGAAGAAAACAGCAGCAAACACCAAAGAGCAGCCGGTTACCATCAACACCTGGACTGTATTCACAGATCTGAAGATGCTGAAGTAGATTTGACTTTTTTTTATTGCGTTTTTAAAATATGTTAAAAGATTTTTTTTTTTTTAAATTTACCCTATGTCTTAATGCTATTCCCTCATCAACAACATACCTGGAGTGTTGCTTTGACTCTTTCATGCATGTTTGAGAAATCCTTTAATCTCCCATGGCAACCATTCAGCTTTGCAAAACTCTTGGTGGGATCGAGCTTCTCTTTTGAAGATGAAGCTCCTCCTCAGAGCTGCGGTGTCCAAGCTTACAAACTTCCTTATCACAGACAGTTATCCCGCAAAAACCAAGCCACTCGGCTCCTTCAGACTAGCCAGCAGCAGGTGGAACTGCGCATCTGCTGAGCTCATTATACGAACTGCTTGTTGGTAAAATGCTGGTAAAAACGTTGTTAAAGGATTGATAGAAGAGCTCTGTTGTGATGACTTCCTGAAGGCAGAGTGTTGGAAAGAGCAGGACTTTCTTAAAGAGACAGAGGCCCAATTTCAAGGACTTAAATTGCAGAGTCAAAGAATTTTGAACTTTGTTATAAAAATGTGAGCATTTTTATAGCAAAGCATAGTTACTTGATTGTGCTGTGAAATGATTCAATGTGCCTGTAAAATATATAATATCGCCCCTTTAAAGCAGTGATTTGGTCATTTACTACTTTAGCACTTGGTGGAAATATCAGAAACAGACACTTAAAAAAACCCTGAAAATAAAACAAAAATAAAACCTTCAGGCTCTCAGCGAAACTAAGAACAGAGAAAGATACAGATGAGATGAGTGTTTCTCTTTGGGCCATTTCTAATTTGTCCTCTGCCGAGTTTCACCCGGCAGCAGGTCAGTGGGTAACAGAGAAGCAGCCTTGTGCCTTCACACAGTGGCGTCTCTGTCGCACCTTGGACGCTGAGTCACATCAGCTGCTGTCTGCTAATGACTGTGCGACTCTGTGACACGTCACCTTACTTCCTTCTGAGAAAATATAAATAAAGCCACACACACCTGCTCCCTTTGTGTTTTAAATGAGTTTTCTCAGCGCGGCTGTTGTGTGTCGTTGCCCGCAGTGGAGCGATGCATGAGTGTGATGCAGTCCGGGACGCAGATGGTGAAGCTGAAGGCGGGATCCAAAGGACTGGTTCGACTCTTCTACCTGGATGAGCATCGCTCCTGCATCCGCTGGAAGCCTTCACGCAAGAGCGAGAAAGCAAAGAGTGAGTAGAAGGACTTTGATGGACACATCTGCTTTCGCAATAACATATTAGCCAGTGTGCATTCTGTGTTTTTTTTTTTATTTTAAGACTGTTTTGCTTTCTTTTAGCATCTCTTTTAGCAAAAATCTCTGTCAGAATCACAGGGAATAATAATAATTATAGTTATGACATATTTGTTTTATTATTATTTTTCTGCCATTCATAGGTTTACAGAATAAGCTGATGGGGTTTGTAATGAAGACTATACAGTGGGTACGGAAAGTGTTCAGACCCCTTTAAATTTTTCACTCCTTGTTTCGTTGCAGCCATTTACTAAAATTGAAAGAGTTTATATTGTTTTTCATGAATGTACATTCACCTCAACAGAAAAAAAACATAAATGTAGATATTTTTGAAAATGTATTTAAAAAAGATTACGTGATATTTCAGTTTTTCCATTTTTACAAAATTTGCAAAAAATTCTACATTTCTGTCAAGATGGGATTCTGAGTGTAGATTTGTGATTTTAGCTAATTTAAAGGGGTCTAAATATTTCCATACCCACTGTATTTATTAGTTCACACCATTTGATTTGACCTTCCAGTGAATTTGACAAATACTCCCTTTCTAATGGACATTTAGCAGAAGACAAGAAAACAAAAACAATAGCTTTTCCTGCTCAAAAAAAGAGGAGATATTTCTGAGTTCCAGTTGAATCAGTTTTTTAGTCTTTAATAGTCTTGGGCTATTTACAGGAGGGATTTGTGTCTTGGTGATGTTGAAAGACGTGATGAAAACTCGATGTTAATGTTAAGAATTGCAAAAATGTCAGAAAACAAAAGGCAAAAATGTCATCAATTTGTGCAGAGGCTGGCAAGGCGACATTTTGGAAAGAATAAAGAGAAGTCGGTGCAAACTTCACACTGTGGACAGGAGTCTCCTCCGGAAAGTTTTGAAAGTAGTGATCAGGGAGTGGTCATCTATGACCTAAAAATGGTGAAAAAACACTAAAATCCATAAAATAATTTGGGCTGGAGTGCTGAGGCTGAGTGCCTAAAATTGTATCATTTACCTAGACTGCAATGAACAATAAACCTGTGGTTTATAAGAAAATAAGTTAAGGTAGGAACAAACTGATGGATCGTCTTTCACAAGGCAGGAGCAAACTCATCTGCAGAAAATGTTGGCAACAAACAAAGTGGGAAGAAACTGATGCTTAGCCACATATGGGAGCATATTAATTGTTGCTCAGAGCAACACATCCCCAAGGTGGGAACAAAATGGTGCTTGAAATGTATACTTGGCCAGCATGAAACCCTAACACCAGAAGGAACAGAACTCTTAAAATACAAAATGCTAAAAGACAGGGTGCTGAGTGGCGCGATTGGCAGAACTTCAGTCCTCAATGTGGTTTTCCTGAGTTTAAATCTTGGACTCGGGCCATGCTGCATGTTCCCCTCTATCTCCACCATGTTTCCTGTCTATCTACTGTTCAGTAAAAGCCTCTGCTGCCAAAACAAAAATGTAGCAGAACAAACTAACCAGCATCCATTCACCAAGAGAAGATGCAAGCCACATGCAGAAAGTCCCTGAATGGCATCTGAACCCAGGACCGTCTCTGCAAGGCAGCAGTGCTGACAGCTATACAGCCCCACCTGAAGAACAAAGCTGGACATTGTTAAAGAAATGTCTGATTATTTTATTTTTTTTGAGTGGGGTTGTCTGTAGATTGCATTTGAAAGAAGTGTTTAAACCGACCAAGTGTAACAAGTTTGTAAAATGACATGAAATGGTAGGTTTCGATTTTTGACTGATGTTTCAGGTGTTGTTGAAGCCAATGAAAAGCAGCCCTGACTGAGAATCTGAGTTAAAGAAGCTAAAAAAACACAAACATTTCCAAGTAATCAGAATCGTGTATTGTAAATCGTGATAATCTTTTCACTACTTCCCTTTCTGATAAACCTCCTGTTTTTCCTAGAGTGTCTGTTGATGTTTTTTTTTTTTTTTTTTTTTTTTAATCCGAGTCTGCCACACTGCTGCGGCTCTGAGCGGATTAACATTAAACATCTCACTGTCCTGTCAAAGCATCATTGTAGCTTCTTTATCATCCAGGCTTCACACACGTCTGTCCCCCTGTTTGTGTGTAAATGACAATACATGTACGTGCATACGTGTGGGGGTGTGTGTGTGTGCTGGTGAAATGTCAAGATCAGATAAGCCGCTGAGATTATCTCTGTTGACATAGCGAGAAAAAAGACAACAACGTCCTGATTATTTAATTTAATGCACTTGTGTGTGTGTGTGTGTGTGCAGGAGGTCGAAACAAGGCTGCCATATTGTTTGTCAGTCACAGCAGTATTAAAAAGCCGAGATTATGTAACAGAAAAACTGAAATTGAATGTGTCGGGAAAGCAGTCGTGCATGATTTCCAAGGAGGTCATCGCAAAGTGTAAGAGATAAATCATTCAAACTGGTGAGGTTCTTGAAGCGATCAAAACAAATTTCCACAGTGGTGGACGCAGGCGGAGGTGAAAACGCGTGAGGAGCGTCTGTGTAAAATTCAGAGCAGGACACAGTTTACTGCAGGCTGTTCTTAACACAGACACAGGATCTCAGATAGCCGAGTTTATACACCAATCTCATTAGAGCGTGAAACTCTCTGACGCCTGCAGCAGTTGCTTACTCTCTATTGTTACAGATCATAGACGGAAGAGGAGAAAGTGGAGGAACATCGTTTTGTTCACGGTTTGTCTTAAAGAGTTTGGCTTTCATTCGCTTTGAATTTTACTTTCAACTCTGTCATGACACTCCAAATAATTAGAGTTTGAAAGGGTAAGCCAGTTGCTATCAGTTTTGTGCAAGCTCATACTTCAGTATGCAGGTCAGCTAACTTAAAGTTTTCTTTGCAAAGGATGTTTTTTTTTTTTGTTTTTTTTACTTTTTTGATTTTGTATTTTTATGTCTTAGTGTAAGCTTTTATCCTGGACTCTCATGTTGCATCATAAGGTGACTACTGGCACAACGAGTTAAATCAGGACAGATAGTTACAAATTTATATAAACTCCACATTAGCTTTATTTAATGGCTTTTGTTTAATGCATTTTTTGTATACATTGCTGTACACCCTTATATTTTAATCTCTTCTAAAAGTTTTGGAGATGAAATGGTTTTGAGTCAATTACAAAGGAAATTCAGTTCATTTGATTTAAGCAGTGACTGCAGGAACACCACTGTGGGAGTTGTCATTATGGGTTGCCATGCTTTAAAAGTGAAATTTGGCTTTCAGCGCTTTAATCTCAAAATTCTGACAAAAAGTAAGAATTCTGAGAAAAAGTCAGAATTTTTGAGAACATTTTTTTTCTTTACTGGTGTCTTATGTTTTATGTTTGTGCGTTTAATAATTTTCAACTCTTTTTGTTATGCAAACTATAAACAATTTGGAAATCTAAAGCGTTACCAATCTTATTGATACCAATAAAATAGCGCACATGTCATAGATGACAGTAGCAGATCGAATTTTGACTCCAGTCATATTGTGTCAGTTTCAGAAGCTGTGAAACCCTCGGAGACTCACAGATGGCATTGCTTTTTTTAAAGGTGACTCTGCAGAGATATCCAGTGTGCTAAAACCGATACCAAGGGATTTATGCTGAACACTGTGGTCACTTGGGAGCCAACAGCTTGACCATGAAAACATTTTTAGCTGTAGATTAGGGACACTTTGGCTGCTATGCGTTTTGAACGGGACTGCTGATGCAGAAAACGATGTGCTCTATACCTGTGTTTATTAGCATGAAAAACATGAACAATAGCATCTAAAGGATGCAGCTTAAAAGGCACTTTTTAAAAATAATAATTTTACATTTCCTTTACGTTGCATTTTCAACCTGTAGCTCATTATAGTGCAACTGAAACATGTAAGCAGTTAGAAAGAAACAAAACAGCTGAAAGTTGGAGAAGAGCAAAATCCTAGGTTCGAATTTGCGTCCATGAAAAAATATATTTATACGGTGATTTATCCAGAGAGGTACAGGTCTGGAACAACATGGGGATATTTTAAAGATTTCACCCACAAACCCAGTCTGCCTGTAATTTAGCTCAGTGGCAAATTATCCCACAAATGGTCATTTTGTGTCTAACAACATTTAGACAGATGTTATTTCTGTACCACACTGTTGTTCTATGTGTGAAAGAATTTGTCACCTTCCTCTTAGTGCCTACGTTACAAGAATAGCCTAAATTTTATTAGAAATCATATAACATGCTACAGGAATGTTTAGCCAATACAAAAGGTTATTACATACATCTAAGTTCGTAACTGTTTCAAGAATCCTGGGGGCAAAAATGATTTCCAACAGAGAGACAGTTTACGGTCATGTTTGTACTTCCATATTTCCTGCACAGTTCACACCATCCTTGATCCATGTTGCCAATGACAACATATGGTAATGCATTTTTGCTTATTTTGGAATGACTCAGAAGTATTTTGGCTTCAGAAAATTGCTTTTAAATTGAGATGCATAAACACTTATAAAAACACTACAAGGGCTGATTGAGGTTTATTTGTGCTTCGTAACTATAAAAGGTTTTATGGCTCTGAAATGAGAATTCATGTTCACTTCAACAATAGAACATTTTAGCAGCGAGACAAAAATGAAAATATTTATTTGGTAATTATTTGTTTTCCCTCTGTTTTCTTTTTTTTCCACCACTGTAGTCACCATAGATTCCCTGTACAAGGTGACGGAGGGCGGTCAGTCGGACATCTTCCACCGTTATGCAGACGGTAACTTCGATCAGGCTTGCTGCTTCACGGTTTACCATGGAAACCACATGGAGTCCCTTGACCTGGTGACGTCGAATGCAGAGGAGGCCCGAACCTGGATCACGGGCCTCCGCTACCTGATGGCCGGGATTAGTGACGAGGACTCGTTGGCCAAGCGACAACGCACACACGACCAATATCCTTCCTACTGAATCCCTGCTGGTTTGTTTTCTTGTCATGACCAATTTACAGAAAAGGGGGGAAAAAAAACATTCTAGGTCAATATAATTTTATTGACAGGTCCGATGTTTGCTCATCGGAAAGCGTGCAATCTTTTTGTCAAAATCGCTTCGCCGTGATGTGAATTGTTCTTTCAGCTCACGCAAAAACCGAGACATATCGTATAACTTATCTCCGTCTGAGCTTTCATTTTTATCTGAGTGTTTTGTCTCAGTGGATAAACTCCCTGCACGTCTAAAGCGGGGAGATGTTTGAAACTGCGCTGACAGACCTCACGTCCGGCTTCCTTAACGTGCGTGTTTGACGTGGATGAAGCAGACGTTCGAAGAAGCAGACAAAAACGGAGATGGCCTTCTGAACATCGACGAAATCTACCAACTTCTTCACAAGCTGAATGTTAATCTGCCACGCAGGAAGGTCAAGCAAATGTTTCAGGTGAGAAAACAACACTGACTCCACGCTGCCAATGCAATGTATTCCCACACAGATATGTGCCTGAAATAATAAAAGAAAATGGAAGAAGATAAATGATTAAAATTTTAAGACCAAAGTTTCAGTGAGTAATGCCACTTGGAGTCGATCATTCGGTTGATCTTAAACGTTCATACTTTCTACCACATCCTGGGGATTGGAGTGCAAATTGATCATTGAACTGATAGTTTTGAGTTGTAGTTGGATTATGCTAGCCAGGTTGTAGATCTTAAAAACGTTTTTTAAAAATTTTATTTCATATCCTGTTTTTATATTTTTTTGCAAAGAAGGAGAAAAGCAGTTCTAGTAAAAGAGTCTCAAAATCAAAGGATGTGATGACAGAAGAATTGACTCAAACTCTTGCACACAGATTACCTAGACTCCCAAGTTTTTAACCAAACATTAAACTTATTTTGGAGAACAAATTTTGCAGAATGAATTCAGATTGGAAGTTCTAAAACATAAATGCCGTAATCCTGAAATCTTTCTTTCACAAGAAAGAAAGAAGAACTAGTTATCTAGATAAACTAGATTACTGGTTTATCTAGATAAACGTTTATCTAACAGTTCCCCGATAGGCTCAACAAAACTGGTCAGCTACAGATTGGCGAGTCTCATTTGCATTTTTATCTGAAAGAGGCAATTGTCAAAGACTGAGCAGGAAAAAGTCCCCCAAAATTTAATCTCAGTTGCCATTTTATGAATGGTGTGACAGGCTGAGATAAATGTAAATAAATGATTGTGGGTGGGGTCATTGAGGCGACCGACAGTACTGAGCAAACCAGAGGAGTGTGTGTCAGACTGTGTGTCCTGGATTCTTCTGTTAATGATAAACGGGAGCAGGTGTGACAGGTGGCTGCGCAGGTAAAGCCGAACGACAAGCAGTCAGCAGGGAAGCCACGGACATTTCTAATTATATGCATATTTATTTGGCAATTGTATCACTGGAACATGGAAAATATTTATAGCTTAGCTTACACGATGATAAGCAGGTGGTTAAAAGTGGGTGTGTTCTCATAAGGGCTGAGGAAGCAAAGACCACAAAACACTCAGACAAGTCAGGGATAAACATGTGGAGAGGTTTATAAAACAATATCCTAAACATTGGACATACAAAAGTGATGAAAAGTTGGAATATGGGCAAAAATTATAGATGTTCCAGTTAATGTAAATCGTAGGTAATTGTAAGCAAATGGGTTTTTAGCCTTGACTTAAAGGATTTAAAAGTGTTTCAGCATTTTTGCATGTTTGCAAAAATGTGAAGAAGCATAAAAACTGAATTCTGCTTCTCCGTGTTTGATTCTGATTCTGAGACTTGACCAACTGTTCAATAACTGTTCTGTAAAGGACCTTTGTGCTAAACCAATCAGTGATTTATAAACCAACAGAAGTATTTTAAAAGCCATTTTCTCAGATAAAGGGAGCCAATATAAGCATGTAAGAACTGGCGGGATGAGCTCAACTTTTGTTGTGGATCAGCTGCAATTATCTGATTGAATTTGAAAAACATTCACGAAGACACTGTTGCAGTAATCAGTAGGATTAAAGATAAATATATGGATGCGTTTCTTCAGCTCTTGTTGGGACGTTAGTCCTTTAATCCTTAAAATGTTCTCCAGGTGATTGACGGCTGGCTTTGTGACTCTGAAGGTTAAGTTACTCTGAAGTAACGCTGACTCCTGATCGTTCCTCCTTTGGTCCAGATTGTATAAATATTAGCATAGTGTAACACTTATGGGCTAGGCAGCTAACTGCGGCTACAAAAGCAGCATCAGAAGAGTCTCCTTTTAAGGAGCCTGAGGTGTGAATGAAAAACAGGAGACAGTGCTTTTAGTTTTGGTGTATATATATTAAGTGATTTGAATAAAAACAGACAATTACAGCAGCACGATGAGAGACAAAATAATTGACTCAGAATAAATTAATTCCAAAATCATAAAGTCCATAGTCATCTTCAGATCCAGATGAGGATCTGATCCAACAGGGGAAAAAACCCCGATCTTCTCAAAGAGAGTGGGATGTACTTAGCCACAATCAGCTGTGACAGAATCCCAGTGACGGTCCAGGTAAGCAGCACCAATGATTCAGGCAATCAAATCAGTAGGTTCAAAGACTTGGATGAGTTTGTTTGGAAGACGCCAGCAGCAAGACACAATCCCAGTGGAAACAGGTGAGGATGTTCAAACGGAGTCCTGGAGGCGGGGCTTTAAAGAAGCTGGCAGAGTTTGGGGCAACACAGGAAGTAGGCCCGCAAAAATAAAAGTCTTTGACTAATTGTGGGTTACAATAGCTAAATTCATAGATTAGACGGCGCAAAAGATTTAAAACTGGGTTAGAAGTTCACCTCTGATTCGAAACATACAGTCATATTTCAACAGGAAGTTTTTGGAAACTGATGCATTACAAAGTCTGAGTTTGTTGATAAATACAGCAAACAACAGCTCTATAATTCATTGGCTCAGGGAGGCCCAATGAGATCTCTTTCCACAAATTTTCAGTATTTAGTAGTAAAACCTGTTGAAAACCATAAATTGTGTTCCTTTTTGTCCCAATTTTGCACTACTTTGTGCTGACTCATCACATACACGAATTGTTTTCTGTGTTTATGCTGAATGTGTTTGGAATGGTTTGATGGATGAGAAAACCAATGCAAGGTGCTGCTGTGTTTTTCAACCTAAAATCAAGTTATTCGTAAAATTCATAAAACATTTTTGTCAGAATCACAATGTGTCCTTTAATAGACCAGGGGTTTCTCACAGTCTTTAATATACAGTATGGTTACTCTTTGCAGTTGGTGCCATAATTAAAACTACCCAAACTCTCTCATTTCCTATTACCATTATTCAGAGCAGGTGACATGCTTCTTCCTCCATTATCCCAGTGTAAAATAACCCAATAAAATAACACACTTTTTGGATTGTGACCAGCCTGAGAAAGTTGCCGCTTTATTTTCTCCAGTTTATGCTGTGATAGACAGTACCATTGCCATTTTAACAGCTTGTGCAGCCTAAAATACCTAAAATCTGTTTACTTTCTGTCGACGCATTCCAAGTCCATCGGACTGCTTTATCCTGCTGCTTGCTTTGTGTTTAGATCCCGTGTGTGTGTCCGTGCGTGTGCGTGTGTGTGTTATGGAAGCATGAGGGAAGGGATATGTGGTACTATTAGATTTGATGTGGAGTCGAATGGACCCAGCGACATACAGTTAATATCAGACCCTGAAAAGATGCAGCAAGACGGGGGGGAGTAATATCAGCAGAATGGATCAATGTTTAAAGAAATGTAGGCTTAGAAAAGAAAAAAATAATAATTTGTGGAGGGGATTTGTTGGTGTTGGAACTCTGGTACACTTTGCCTGATTGCTAGTTGGCATTATGTTATAATCTACAGTGTACCAGGTGTCCCCCCAGAAGACTGATGGTAGGGGTGCTGGGGAAGTCTGCTAGTTGCCACACTGTGTTTCTATATAAAAAAAAAGGCTAAAAATTTAGAAATTTGAGAACTAAAACATCAACAACAAAGAAGTTTTATGTAGCAGAGCACTAAGTCAAATTCTGTAGGTTTTGTGTGTATAATCAAATCCCATTGTCTTTTTAAAATATAATGTTTTATTATATATAAACCTAACTTAACCCATCTTTACTGTTACTGATGTATTAAAATAAATCAACAACAGCATTTCGCCAGGTGGCCCGCCAGGCTTATAATAAACTGGGGGGAAACCGTGGTGTACTATTATTATTATCATTAACATTATTGTGGTTATTGTTAATCTTTTACACATTTTTAACACTTTTGTGTGAACCTACATATCTTAATGCAACTGTTGTACCTGAATTTCCCCACGGTGGGAAAATAAAAGCTGTTTCTGTTCTAATTTCTACTCTATTCTGTATGATTTTGAAAGAATAGAAGCGACTGGGAAATCTGGAGAAACTCTTGACCAGTCATGCAAACTCACATCTGTATGCAGGACTGGTCTAGATGGTTTTGTCAAAAATGAAAAAAATAAAAATACATTTAGCTTATTGCCTACAGGAATGCATTGTTGCAGTTAAGGATTTGACACAACAAATTACCAAAAATTAAATAAATAAATAAATAAATAAAATAGAGAAGCTGACCACAATAACAAATTTCAGTACATAATCTGAGCACGGTGCATTTGCTCCAAGAATAAAGAAAGTCTACGTTCTTGTCTTTTCAATTTAACAATTATTTTAATTATTTATTTATTTTTTGTTTTCATCTTTTTGTGTTATTTTTCTTTTCTATGATGATGGTGCTGTTGTCGGTTTTGTTGACGAGGGTTTTGTGCTTCTTGTGGTTTCTCTAAAGTGGTATTTTACACATTAAATCCTCTGTGCCCGACTGTCAGAATGAATTAACCTGATTTTTTATTTGACTAAATTGTGGTGACACTGACTTTATGTTCACTCGTTTCTCATGAGAAGGGAATTGTATTTGCTTTGCGGAGCCACACAAACCGTCGGATGAGTCGAACGATGACACACAGATGCTCATTTGTATTACAAAATGTAAAAACAACAACAACATTGTATTGGATAGTTTAATGTCAAGAACTTAACATATTCTCCAGGAAAACTCTTTCTTTCATATTGATAACCATTGAAGGTCTTATGTAACTAAAACAGTGTAAAATAAGAGAAATCACCTTTTCTCTCTGCTCAGGAAGCAGACACCGACGATCATCAGGGCACGCTGACGTACGAGGAGTTCTCCGTCTTCTACAAGATGATGTCTCTGAGACGGGACTTGTTCCTGCTCATGATGGCGTACAGCGACAGGAAGGACCACCTGACTGCGGAGGAGCTCGCCAACTTCCTGCGCAACGAGCAGAAGGCGAGTAAATGTACCTGCCAGAAATTTCTCTTAATGTAAAAACACTTTCCTTTCAGTCAGCCTCTTTAACCTGAAATATAACCATGAATAAAAAGGCTTAATTTATGTTAACATTAGAAGAAGAATTGACATTATTTTTACATTTCTGGATTTTTTTTGCTGTATATTTGCATTATTTTTTTCCCTTTCAACACTTGTAAGAAATGTACATCACTTGCTGTACTTTAGTAAGTAACCATGTTTTCATTTAATTATTGGTAACCATGTTTTTTTGTCCAATTTTTTTTATGTAGATGACCAACGTGACGTCAGAGTATGTTGCAGAAATTATCGACAAGTTTGAAGTAGCAGATGAAAACAAACGAAGAGGTGTTTTGGGGATAGAAGGTAATGTTCTCGTTAGTTCCTCCCCTTTAAGAGTTTCTTTGATGAATTTACGTTCAGCAGGTCATTTTCTCTCATCTCGTTGTTTCTTAAGGCTTTACCGTATAAGGCTATTTGTTAGTGAGCATCAAGATGACTCAAAATGTAAGACTAAGTGTTTTCTTTGAACCTATTTTAAGGGGTGAAAGCCATCAAAATGACAACTAATACAGAGAAATTCACTTCAAAACTAAAGACGGTTAAGACATTAAGACAAGTTGCCTTGAAAGTCCATTAAAAGTAACAACTTTGCATTAAAATGTCATTATTTTCAAAATAATGCAAAGTTGGGACTTTTAATGCAACTTTTAGAGCAACTTTACATTAAAAGTGTCGTTGTTTAGAGTCATAAACATTCATGAACACATCTAGATGTTTCTAACAGGTATTATGTCATGTTTATGAGTGTCATGTCAGTCTTATGCACACCCTGTCAATACTGATATCTTTCCTGTTGTAAAAATACTAAAAAATAGAAACACAAAAAGGCAATTGTTTGTTCATTTGATAACTTGACTCAAACTGAACAGAAAATAAATCCCAGCATGACCATTTTACTTAGTGTGATGGAGCCTCATTTAATGACATTTCTTAAACTATGTTAGGTGCTAATGGGAGTTTAGTCAAAAAACTGTGGCTGGCAAAGGTGTGCAGGTGAGAAGGATAAGCACGGCTCAAAAGTTTTTAGGAGATTCACAAGGCTGAATGTTGGGCTTAAATTAACTTTACGGGAAAAAAAAGAGATAAAAATCAACAGATTTGAAGTATAACATGTTGTGTGCAATGAGTATTTCTAATACATGCATGTCACTGTTTGAATTGAGCTACTGAAATAAATAAACATTTAAATTATGAAACAATTTATTGAGCTGCACGTCTATACTTGTGTTCTAGACTTTTTGACTATTGGAAACACACAAGAACAGTTTCAAAATAATTGGTAAGATAAAGAGTTTTAGCCTTGATGATCTCCTTTCATAAAAGGTGGGGGGAATGCATATCTATATAAAAATATAAATTATTGCAACATAATTAAGTAGCTGAAAGGTGGCCCTGAAGAGGAAAGAGAGGAAGGGAAGGGATCCTGTACTGGGAAAACTGTCTGATTAAAATATGAGGCTTGTGGAAAATAGAAAATGAGACATTGTTGGGGGTGAAAAGGGAAAACACTAATCTATGTCACTAAAAAATGAATGCATACTGTGACTGTCTACTTGATCAGACTATTATTTCTTCCATTCAATCCGGAAATGTACCAATTGTCACATTGATTGAGCTTTTATATTACATCAGCAGTCACAAAGGTTCACATGAATTACCTTTGTTAAAGTAATATTGTACAAGTGTTATTAGCGAATGTAATGTTCATATATAAACTGAGTCCCACTAACAAAACCAGTGCCACCTACCTCTTTATTAAACCATCTAAATTCTCTTTCTTTTTAAATTTTAAGCTACTTTCTCTTTAGCAGTTTGCTTGATTAACTTTTCTTTTGCTCGTTACAAACCTCAGATCCCCGTTTTCACGATGCAGTTTGTTCACTTTAAGTTAGAAGATTTTTTTCTTCCTTCTCACTCCTCTTTATATCTTGATTTCACAATGTTATTGTGCTTTCTTTTTCTATGAAGCACAAATAGATTTGTTGTGTGTCATAAAACAGGGGCCAACGTCCCGCAGCTTTTAGATGTCGCCATGGCGACGTTTTTACCTGCGCGTTGAAGCAGAGACACCCGGTCCTTGAAGCCTGGATTTGACGTAAAACATTTAGATGATAGTCAGTTCAAAATCTAATTTTATGTGACTCACATTTCACACGAATGTGTCTTTCAGATGCTAATGATTAAAAACAGTGTGAATTAAAATAAATAATGAAACATTTTTTGCCAACCGAAGGAGCTACATGCTAATTATTCAAAGGTTTTGCATAAATCAGACAATGAAATGACAAATCGATGGTGTTTTGCACTCAGAAGTGTAAAAGTCAGCTTCTTTGAGATGAATCGAATAATGATTTTTTAACTAAGCACTCTTTGTGTGTTCTCAACCAAAATCCGAGCAGAGAGGTTGAGGTTGTGACCAGCTACCGAAACCTTAGCAAAAGATTTTAAACGCCCTACGATCGCTGCTCAGAGTGACTGCCAGTGATTGGTGAAATTGATATGGAGATTCTGCAAATAATTAAAAAGTTGACTAACCCCAAAAAAATAAAAATAAAATGTAGAGGTTCAGTGAAGAGAAACACACGGGATATGAAAGAGCAGTGTTCAGCAGTCAACTTCAGATTTCATTTGCAAATCTCACAGCAACTTTATAAATCCTAATCTGTCTGCAGGTGAAAATCCTCTACAAATATATCCAAGCAAATTTGTTTTCGCAAACCATATCAAATGTATGTCTTTGAACTTAGATAGATAGATAGATAGATAGATAGATAGATAGATAGATAGATGATAGATAGATAGATAGATAGATAGATAGATAGATAGATAGATAGATAGATAGATAGATAGATAGATAGA
>CAEFZY010040674.1:0-12026 GCA_903066815.1 Brachyrhaphis roseni
TAATATACAATTCAGACTTTTTTTGAGAGAGACATTTAAACAGCATTTCAACAGCATTTAGCTGTTGCAAATCTGCAACATCTGCCTGGAGAGGGTTAATTACCTAAAATCAACACCTCAAAGTGTTTCACATGACAGAGCAGGATACTAAGAAAGCAAACAAACATTCTTGAACATAAGCAAGCCTGAAGAAGAAATGATACTGTAACAGAAATCAAATAATGTTTAGAAGCAACTCGCGTTGCTTCTAAACGTGAGTCTAGAAGCAAATGAATCTCTGGGTGTTGTTTTATTTGTATATATATATATATTTTTTGTGGACTCCATAATGTGATTTTTTTTAATATTCAATTGAGGACATACTTGGATTATTAATCCCACTACTGAACCAGGAGGTTTACCTGTGAATCGCCTTCGCACCAAATATGGAACTACCTTTCATCTCCATGGTCAAACATGGTTGGGGCAACATAATGCTGAAAGAATACGTCTCTTAAGCAAGGACACTGAAACTGATCAGAGTTTATTAAAAGATGAATGGAGCTACAGACAGGGTAATAAAGGAAGAAAATTTGTTGGAGGCTGTCAAAAAGCACATGTAAACATTCTGCCTAAGCATCTTTACAGGCAGGGAGTGAGATTATGGGGGATAGTCCAACTGGATAGTTGTATGTTTTTCTGCGTCTTGGTCCTATTGTACAAAAATAGTACAAAAACATATAAAAAGTCAGCAAATTTAGCTTAGTGAAATTGATTTCTAATACAATGCATAATAATTTGAAATTCTATCACTTTGACGAATCTGCTCCACTGCAGAAGACAGGTGGTTTTCAGGTGACAACAGATGTCTGCTTAGTGCATAATTCATGATCTGATACAGGAGCAGAGAGGATAAATAACTTATCCATCCACTTTTACCAAGTCTGGGAACTAAGCCAGCATTATGTGCTGCTATAAGCCTATTTTCTGAGGTAAAAGTAGCATTTTTAAATCAAGACTTTTAATGTCTGAGAAAAAGATGTGAGATTTAGTGTGTGCTGTGAAAAGAGGACGGAAAATGCAGAGTGAGCGGCATGAATTTATAGTCTCAATAATATGTAACCTTGAACGCTCTCTAGTCATAGTAAATTTCCACGACAGGAATGTGTGATGCGGGGGAGCGACCTGTGACCGGGCTTTCTCATCTCACAGTCACTTTTAACACAACTATCTCACCGTCCAAAAACTGACTTGAAGAAATCGAAGAAAATTTGTCTTCGGTTGACAATTGTGAAATAAACTGAATGAAATGTGAGCAGGAAAAGTGATAAAAGTCTGACTTTTGCTGATATTTTATATTTTACTAGTTTGATTAAAGACGTACCTTTTTTTCTCCCTCCTTTGAGTTCACCTCTCGTTTTTTCTCTCTTTCGGCTCGCCGTGCTCCGTTGCGCTCCCGGTCTCCGCCGCCGAACAGTTTCCTGGCCCACTCGTCTTTTTGAGCAGCCAGCCGGTGGCTGTGGAGGTGTGCAGGAGGGGGAGGAGGAGGAGGAGGAGGTGGAGGAGAGGGAGGATGACTGACACCAGGTGGATGCATACGGTCCCCTGGGGCCAGCGGGGCCCGGTAGCGGTCGGCGGGGATCTTATTCATGGGTGGGGGCAGGGTGCTGCAGTTGGCTGATGACCATCCGTCGGTGGACTCGGCGTACGACTCCTGATCGCTGCTCAGACCCTGGAAGTGGCTGTGGTGGTGCTGGTGCTGCTGACGCCAGTCTCTCAGCACATGGACTGGCAGCCACCTCTGAGACTCTACTCCTACTCCTCCTCCTCTCCTGTCTCCTCCCCCCATAGCTCCACCCAGCTTCCTCGCCGGGTAGTGATGCACATTGAGTCCTTGTGAGAGTCTGCCTGGCAGGTCAGGGTGAGCCAGGGGGAGAGGGTGAGGGAGGTCGGCGAGGTGCGGGTCATGGAGGTAGTGACCGTTTCTCAGCATGGGAGGAGGAGGGGGAGGCGGAGGGGGGTGGGAGGCAGCAGCTCCGAGGATGGGGCTCCAGGCCTGCTGAGAGGAGGGCGGGCTGTCCCACTGGCGGGCCCCGGACATGTGGTTGTGACTGGGAGGGCCCCCGAGATCCACCAAAAGGACTCGGTTGCTCTTCTCCTCGGGTAAAAAGTTGCCGATTCCACTATCGCTGTTGCTGCTGGTGCTGTGGTTCTGTTGGGCGTCGTTGTCTGGATCGTGGAAGGCGCGGGCCCGGACACCCTCGATGTTATCCCCCATGTCTCGGTAGAGGACAGAAACAAACTGGAGTAGAGGCTGAGAACTGGGTGGGAACTCCAGGCAGCCTCCTGTATCTGGGTCGGGAGTGCACTCAAAGCCAAACCTCCTTGCCACCCCTAAATGGACCTGTCCATACAACAGACACAATGCTCAGTACTTACACTTACAGGCACTGGTTATTAACATCCCAGAAAACATCTCAAGCTTCATGGATTTTTGGGCATTGGGACATTTATGTAATCTTTATTTTATAGATTACATAAATATCTTATAGGTTAGCTTAAGTACCAATATCTCTTTCACATTAAAAGAGATATCATCTGACAGATGAAATGAATGTAATGGAAGGATGATTTTAAAAAAATAATAAAATGTACAAATAAAAATAATGTATTGGAGTCATGACTTTGTAGCAAGGAGAAAGCATTTGTTAAAAGTCACATGACCACAAGCCATTTAAGGAGCCAGCAAATGAGGAAAAAGGTGCTCAGACTCAGTTCAGATGAGTCCAAAATTGAACTTCTTGGCATGAGGAACTTTATGTGGAACGGACAACACTAAGACATAACCGAGAGTGAAACGCCTGACTAACGCCTAACCCCAAGCCCTACTTGGGCTGCTACCCAACAAAGTGACACCAGAAAAGCGTAAGAAAATGGATGGATGGTCTTTAAAGACATATTTACACTGATATGACTTAAAAATTAGAAATTTAGTAGCATTTCTTTAGTTTAAAATGTACAAATATTGTACATGGTCAAAAATGCTTCAGTATCTCTGAATTACCTGGTGATGACATAGTTCTGGATCCACGATGAACACGTGACATGAAGTCCTTAAACTTCCTTCGTCGTCTCGCCCGTTGCTGAAGTGGCGATCATCTTGGTCGTCCGTGGCTTGCATGGTTACCAATCCGAAGAATCGGCGATCATCAGGACAACAGGCGCTGAAGGCGAGTTTTTCTGCAGGGTAGGTGGCCAAGACCTGACCTCTGTCGCTGCACAGGAGTACGCTGTCATGCATGACCTGTCAAGGTGTAATGTATTCATTTTACTGCCGTGTAAACAAATGAAGTTCACACATTTACAAAGCGTAGTTAAAAAACACCCATGTTTCAGTTAACTATTTAGTTTTTATATACAAACAGAAATAATTGTGTGATTCACCTTTAAAGGTAACGGGTAAATGAATTTTTATAGAACTAAAATAATTTCACTCATGTAAATTAATTTAGGCTTTAATGAGTCATTTCTTTTCCAGGCAGGAAAAGCATTTAAAAATTAGAAAAGGGTTTGAATTTTTTTGAGCATTTCTTGTTATCAACAACTATTATCACATTCATCGTCCTACAGGAGGGTAATACTGTGCGCAGGTCCATGGAGGCATCTGCAGACCAATGCAGCTGCCTGAATGACTTGCTTACCTGTGGACGGTGATGCTGATTAACCAGCATATTCTAATGTATGATAGGTTGGAGCCTTGAGTCTTTTTTTTGATTGTTTGAGAACATTTTAATCTATCTTTTTCTGTCACAGCTAACTGTTCATTCCCAAACCTTCATCAGAACTAATTTTGGAATAGATAAAACATAACTGGTCTTTTCCAACAAACCTGCACCTAATTGGAAATGTGTGGACTGTGCTTACAAGCCGAGTGGGATTCAGGGAAGTTATATTTGACCACTCAGTAGAGTGGCCAAATATATTTGGTTTCTCTGCAACCTACTAAGGGACATTAATCTAATTGCTAATGAGAATATATGTCTGTATTGGAGCCCGTATGTACAATTTCAAGCTGGTTTTGAATAGAGAAAGTCTACAGCAAAGTCAAATGTATAAATACAACTCTTTTTTTTAAGTACTTGAGGTTTTATGCAACAACGAGTGGAAAAAAACAATTAAAAATGTATGTAAGGCAGATAACTAGAAGAGTCAAGTCCACCTTCATGAGGACCAATGAATGAATCTTCTGCTCGGCCCTGAGGCGCCTCATGCTCCCTCTGATGGCTTGCAGACTGTCATTCTCCAGGTTGGTTCCTGTTGAGGCGAGCTCGATGGAGCCGAGATACCCAACAATCATCCCCACGTTAAGGATTCCCTCGCTGGGCTCAAGACCAAAGTCAGCACCTTCTCCAACATCCATATCTTGCTCTTCATGGTGGTGAATGTGGAGGTGACGGAAGTCGGACTCCAGGAAGACAGAGTCATCATTCAGCACCTGGGCCATCTCCTCCTCAGAGAGCAGGTTGGGGTTGCTCTGGGTACAGGAGGCATTGCGGTACGGGTTGAACTCTGGATCGGACATCTGATGCGGCTTTGAGGACGAGCTCACCCCGGGCCTGTCCTTGTCTGAGCTGCTGGAGGAGTGGCTGGAATTTTCAAAGATCATGTTGAAGATTCCTCCAGATTGCAACTCGGCCACCACCTTCTCTGCTCTGTTGATGCCAAGCTGCTTGGAATCCAGTTTGGGCTTGTACCAGCCTCCTTTTGTTCCACAGCCTGACCGGCCATTATTGTTTCCCACACCGTTATTGTAAAAAACATCCAGCTCGTCATCACTGGAGCAGGAATCCAGGTAGGCCGCCGTCATCGCGTTACTGCTGTGATGGCGACTGCCGGCGGCCCGTTGAGGGTGGCGCCGGTGGCGCTCGCCCTCAGCAATGACCAGCTTTAAAATGCCAGAGCAACGTCCAATCAGTTTGACGACATCTTCGTGCGATGCCTTGGAGACATTTATGTCATTGACAGAGAGGATGCAGTCTCCTGAGCGCAGCCCCACGTAGTCTGCGGGACTTCCTTTAAGGATGCAGCTGAGGACACAAGGACTTTGGCCTGTCAGTGTGAAGCCATACCCTGTTCTTCCTCTCGCAACCTCCACAGCCTGAATGCGGCCATACTGGACGGTGGAGGCGAGTTGGGGAGGCTGAGGGAATGTCAGCCCACTTCCAACACAGGGGCGTCTCTTGGACGACGAATCCACCTGCCTGGACATTGTGCCAGGAAACCTTCTCTTTTCCATTGATCGGATGGGTTTCAATTGGTCATTTCACATCCTTGGTTTGAGGCATGTTCAATGTCTTAACAGCTGGGCTGCTTTGAAAAGATGAGCAGCAGCTCAGAATGCAGCACATGGGTGAGAAGCAGGGCTCAAGCTTTAACGCAGCTTTGTGAGTGGTCCCACCATGGTGTCAGTCCTTCCTCCTGGCTAAAGACACCTGAGGCAGAGAAGGAGAAGAAAGAATTCAGTCATGAGATTATTTTCAGTATTTCATAATATAAGGCTTTCCGTGTGCATCTCAAAAAATATGATGTATTTTATTAAAATTTTATATATTTCTTGATATGATCTTTTGCTATTTTTAAATATTATGCCTATATAAGTATATATACATACACTGAGAAACTGTTTTCATCAGATGTAAGCCATAATTAAATAAATTAACTAATTTTAGGCCAAGTATTCATATATTCAGATTCATAGAGGAACTGTAATTATTCCACTCATCTACAGAGGATCAGTATAATAACTGTTTATATTTATATCTATATTTGGAGATAGAGGTGATAGGAGGAGACTGACGCACCAGTGCGGTGCTCCAGGTAAACCTACGAGTTCTGTAATGACTTCGGGCTACTTTTTTGAATTCTGGTTGTTTAGTTTATGTTAGACAGCTCGAGTACGTAAATTATAGTCGTACAGACATTACAGTTGACTTCATTAGCTAAGCACTCAAGTAGAATAAACCATAGGTGTAAACGGCTACAGGCGAGATGAATTGTTATCGTGACTTCACTCTCACGGCTGTACGTTTTAAATTCTTTCGCATTAGTTTAAAAAAAAAGTTTCCTCCTTTCCGTTTAGTTGCCTGCAGTTAAACCGTGGCCGTACACCCACCCGTGCTGGAGCTTGAGATCCCGCCTCTTTTTGTTCCACATCTTTGGAATGTCGGTTTGTTACCGCGGCAACGGATGTGTACACAGACCCGTCCTGCTCTGTCATTGGCTGCCCTGGCTGTCTTTCAACGGGCTGCGCTGATTAAACTGTCCAAGAAGTTAGCCTGAGAAATCACAAGTAAAACTTATAACGGTAACGGATTCCACAGGTGTCAAAACCCTGCTAGCCTCACTCTGTCAGTATATCACGTCTTTATTTAGAAAGCAGAGTGGGGGTAAATTTACTTTACAATAACGTAAACAGCTGGGGTTATAAAAAAAAAACAAAAAAAACGTCTGAGTTGGGATGGCCAAGTTAAAGAGGTGGATGCAGTTTTTTTTTTTTTTTCTTCTTCCTCCCTTAATGTTCTGACAAATATATTTGCACCAGCGGGTTCACTCATGCGTAGATTTAAAACAAGACTTACGTGTCTGTGTCCAGCGGTCATGCTGCTCAGAGACATCCCGTAGTTCTGTCGCTAAGGTTTGTTAGGTAAACTCTGAGGCGATGGGTAAACAAAAGAAAAAGACTACACCATCTGGCGAAGTAGCCTCACAAGAGGAGGAGGAGGAGGAGAAGGTCTGGGAGGAGGAGGTGTGTTCAAAGTGGGCAGCAAGGAAAAGGGCGTGCAGACGTGGTGGGACCCCCGACTCAGACTAAAGCAAGGACATTAGCAGAATGACTTTCAGTTTACTAGTTTTATGCAGGCCAGATCTGGACTTTAGTAACATTTTCTCACCGTAAGAAATGTTGCACAATAGACTTTCTGAATCAAACTGAACCATTTCCCAATTATTTTAGTGTTTTATTTTGATTAGTTCAAGCATGTTAAATAGTGCTTATTAGACACTAATAGTACCTACTAGGACCCAACCAACTATTCAGTTCATATGCTTTGTAGTACATTGGCTTCTCAGTAGACTAGCACTTTTGTTGCAAAAATATTTAACAGAAATAATATTGAAATATCCCCCTCTATAATTAATGTACATTTTTAAAAACATTCCTTTTTTAATTTAATTACTTTCATTTATATATATATATATATATATATATATATATATATATATATAGTGTCTGTAAAAGTGAACAGCTCTAGTTGCATCTGGGTCAGATTTTTTGTCCATGTCCATTTATAGCCTGGCTCAGTTCTTGATACAAGATTGAGTCTTAAAAGGTTGCAATATTAACCTCAACAAGCTGCACTTTGGTGTTAGATTTTTGAGACAAATGCCTTTTCTGCTAAGTTCACTGAGACATGACCCACTGGCAACATTTATACATGAGAGCATCTCTTGCTTCCATCATGTCAGAGACTCATGGACCATATGGCAACTTCCTGGTAATCCTGCTAATACCTTTTAATCAAACCACCCATTTTAATGGGTGCTGTAAAACAGGAGTACGGTTCCATACTTTTTCTTCGGATGAGTAGCAGGAAAATGTGCTAAATATAAAGAAAATAAATAAGCATCACTTGATTGGACATTTGGATATTAAAGTGGGCAGTGGGCACATGTAATTTTTCTAGCGAGCTCAGCTTAGACATTTTATTCCCTCTCTAACATGAGTGAGTTTGTTCTCTCCAGTAAGCTTGAAAAGCAAGTCTCGCTGTTATAACAGTGATAAAAATTTATGACCAATCACACATTATATATTTTATTTCTACATACAATGCAGAAATAAATACTTTTTTTAGTAGTTTCCCTAGGAACTGAAAGAAATTTATAAATATAAGATGTGAATTATGTATTTAATGACCAAGAGAAAGCTTAATTGGGAGACATCGAGTCACGGTTTCTACAAACTCCACAAATGCTATGCTAAGCACTGATTTCAATCCAAAAAAATAAAAATAACAAGGTATGAGTGTGTGTGTGTGTCAATTGATGGGCCAAAATTTCTGCAATCTGTTGATAAGTTTGTGGAAGGAGAAACAAAAATGTTCGACCCAAGTCTTACAGATTAAAGGAGCAGTATTATGTACATTCCAAGCATATGCCGCCATTATATAGCACAATCAACTATGCTAAATGCTATATATATCAAATATGACTTAAAAGAAATTTGACTTTGTAATCTAACACCTGAAATTGGGGTTCTGTCTCTTTAAAAACTCCTCTTTCTGAAACTTTGCCTTCAAGAAGTCATCACAACATGGCTCCTCTATTAACTAACAATGATTTTACCAGCGTTTCACTGAGAAGTCACTCGTACAATGACCTCCACTTGGTGTTTGCTAATTGCTGCTGGCTAGTCTGAAGTAGCTGAGTGGGGGAGTTGCGGACGCTTGGAGGTAGGAAACTGCAGCTCAAAAAAGGAGCTGTACTTCAAGGCGGCACTAAGTCCACTCAGGCATTTTGCACAGTTGAATGGTTGCCACGGGAGATTAAAGGATTTCTCAAACATGCATGAAATAATCAATCAAGGGAACACTCCAGGTACATTTTTGATTAGTACATTATAACATGATGCAAAGCTCAAGAAAAATAATTTTACATAACACTGCCCCTTTAAAACAATTCTTCCAAAAACTAAGGAAATAGATGAAAGCTTCTGAATATGAAGAAAGCTACAAAATAAGAAAAGAATAAATCTGCCTTTTGGTGTTAATCAAATAAGAATTTTGATCATCTTAACTGGCCTAAAGCAGGAAAAGTTTGGCCGGATTTTATTTCAGGCAGTGATTTAAAAATACATTATTTTTTTAAAATAATTATTTCTTTTAGTCATAATAATCAAATGGAATGGACAGAAAAAGTATGACTTGGCTTTTTTTCACTTCAGAAAAAAAAGGATAAAGTTTTTCAATCAGTTCAATGGGGTAGTTCATCCACAGAGCAAAAACCAAACTCAGAAAAGATTTCTGGGTAATCGCATTACCCCCCTGCAGGGGTCCTTTACGCCTCTTACACAAAAGTCAGATAACAAAATACAAGCTGAATAAAAGAACATACTGACGTTTATCCTAATACTTTAATTAGAAATGAGTAGTTTTGAATAAAAATACATCATTTGCATACTTATAACCCCAGAGGCTGAAAAGGACACTGAAAACAGGACATAGACAGCTTTAATCTCCTTTAGAGAGGCCTCACATTTGGAATTTACCCAACAGCTGCAGCAGACTCCTTTACTGTCTGAATACATTATTTTAACTTGACCAGAGGAAATCAGTCATAGCTGTCAAGGTTGGAAATCGCTAGGATCTTTTATTAAGTGCATAAGGGGGGAAAAAAGCACTGAACATGTACACAACTTCAAGTTTTTACCATAAGTGTCGAGTGTGGTTGATATTGGTGTAATATTTATATCAGAGACAAAATATTTAAAGCTTGAAAAATAAAGAAAATGTGTTTATGTGGCATTGCTACACTTTTCCTTTGATTTGTCGAAGCTGCTGTCGGCCTCTAAGGTCCCCTTTGGATTGTGTTGCATCTCTTCCACTCAACTGTATCCACAAAAATACAACATTAAACACAGCAGTAACGTTAGCATGCAGTCAGTGTACAGAACATGTTGAGTCTCGTCTAAGGCAAGTGTATCTACAGAGCACAGTCACAGGCAGCTTGAAGTCTTTAATAAGCTTGTATGTTTTCTGCATTCATTGACTTTTACATTATATTTTGTGTGCTGTGTTGAGACAGTGTGGACACACATCTTTACATAGTTCTTATTTTTTATCATGCACCATGGCTTTCAGATTACTGTACAATTGATTTTTTTATACATAACGTATATCTTTTTTCTTTTTTTTTACATATTAAGAAGGTAGCTCCATGTAAGACTGGAAACTACTTCCAGTTTAATGACTATAATAAAGTCACATCCAACATCCTGAGACTTAAAAAAGTAGAAGTAATTGGACAGGTGGAATCATTCAGATGTGCAGTTAATAAAAAAAAGTTGATAGATTTTAGTGAATTCATAAAATCATAAGAAGAAATTCTTTACACCCACCTGCAACTGGATTAAAAAAAAAAAAGGCAAGAAAGGATTTTGGTATTATTCTTACTGAACAGTTTGACGATGTAAATTGGGGGGATTTAAACTATTAAAATGATACAACTTTCACAAAGCCCGACCTTAAATTATGCCCGGCCTTTACCCGTTTAACCTTTTGACTCTATATGAACCATCCAGAGTAGGTATGGCATCTTGCTGAAATAAGTTACACTTTCTGCAGTAAGAAGTACGTCTCGAGTTCCCCGCTTCGATAGAGAGGGCAAGGGAGAACAGGACATAATGATTAGCATTCTTACATAGAAACTAGTTATCTTTTTGCCTTCTGCATGTCTGAATAAACACAAACACACAACTTAAATATAGAATTTTTAACAACATTAAGTAGACGTCTCTGACCCTTGTCTGTCAGCCTCGTTTTTAAAGTCCCAACTAAGCACTTTTTAACAAAATTCACTGAAAAATAGATGCATTGAAACTTTAAATATAGCAAATACTTTGTCTCTATTTAACTTTACTGACATCACAATGCTTAAGCAAGTCCTAAGAGCAAAGAAACAAAGCCGTATTGTATTTGATTTACATTATCTTCAGTTTGTTTTTAAAGAAAAAGGTGCTGCTGTGTGGGGAGGAATCTGCCAGAGCTTCAACCCGCGTCCTTCACATCTACTCAGGGGTTTCCTCTTCCAGAATTTAGCCTTATGTATATTTAACAGACCTAAAGTCTCATTCTTCATTTTTACGCAACCGAACGCCACTGAGCTCACACTTGTGGGTTCAGCGGTTTACATTTTTCAAAGGTGAACGCGGGGAGAGAGAAAAGAGGCTTAACGTAGCTCAGGTTGGATAAACATCCTGTTCTTTCCCACCACCGCAATTTATCAGGGAGCCA
Organism: Brachyrhaphis roseni; assembly: GCA_903066815.1. Classification (NCBI taxonomy): domain Eukaryota; kingdom Metazoa; phylum Chordata; class Actinopteri; order Cyprinodontiformes; family Poeciliidae; genus Brachyrhaphis; species Brachyrhaphis roseni. The sequence goes on from CAEFZY010040674.1 coordinate 11,046, forward strand.
AACATGCAGATTCAATTACTCATCTCTCTAATTCACTTTGCCTCCTCGGCCTTCTCTCTGCGCCTGACTGCCTGCATGTCTGCCTCGGCGTGCTGCCCTTCAGAGCGATGCTTCCTGGTGGATGGACTGCAGACAGCCCAGCAGCTGGTGGTAGGGGCTCCCCGGCGATGCCACCGTCTCAAACACCGACTGAAAGGCCCTGCGGTCCAGCTCCTCGTCGATCTGGTGCCGGTAGAAATCCATGGCAACCAGGCAGAACAGATTGACGTCCACCGTCTCACTGGACCCCATCCGGCTGATCACATGTGGAAGACTGGTTAACGGAGTAGGAAGTTAAGGACAACAAATCACAACATTTGAACAGCAGAGAGTTCAGACCGAGCTGCTTAAAACAGAAATCTGGGAGACGGTTGTTTAACTCTTAATGCAGTTAGGTGGTGGCGAGTGTCCCAGCAGGACATTACGCTGCTAAACTAACCTTTTCCAGAGTAATAAAATCAACAAATTACTATTACAGTCAACAATGACTGAATGAAGAACTCGTGTGGTTTGAGAAAATTGTTCATCTTGATATAAGATGAGCATCATGACAACAACTGTACTATCTAGTCCTTCTCAATGAAGAGAGAAACTGGATTGTTTCACGGCTGTCTGAAGCAGAGAAACGTTAAATAATCCTTCATCAGACTCCTGCTGCACACTGTTGGCCAGCATGCTGAAATAAGAAAGAAAATTTGCTTGTTACGATTTTAAAACCACAGGAACACTACCCAACGCTCTTTGCTGCTCCTCTTCTAACTCAACGGTTTATCATCTCTTGTGACAATGTAGTGAAAATCATGCAACAATGTTTTCCAGACGACTGTGAATTTCACAGAATTTCGTAAGTGAAAAAAATACAAGAACTAAGATGAAAAATACTTTCAAATACTTTAAAAGTGATTTTATATATATATATATATATATATATATATTAAAATA